>JAVFBZ010199525.1:0-13894 GCA_032466195.1 Katharina tunicata | reverse complement strand
GGTAAACCACATTTTCCGAATCACAGTTCAAAACATCTGCCAAATGATAGACATTTTTAGTTTGTTCCCCGACGAAGGTTTTAGAAAGCCCTCTCTGGTATGTAATTGTCTAGCTTACATCTAGTCTTCATACATTTTAATATATATATATATATAGTGTAAATGCTGAAGCCATATTAGCAAAGGCACAACTACAGTTGATGGTAAATGTGCCTACCAAGTTTCATAAAGATAGGCCTTTTAGTGTTCAAAATTTACTTCTGATTATGACAAAATCCAACTTTTTTATCCATAGAAATAATGAAAAAAAAAAAAAAAAAAAAAAAAAAATGGAGAATCCGTAATAGCAATAGGCACAAATACAGTTGATGGTGAATATGTTTACCAAGTTCTGCTCCGGAAACGGATGAGAGCCATCCAGACGGACGGACGGATGCTGGTGATACCATAATACGACCGATTTTCATCGGGCGTATACAAATCACTGAACTACACTATATCTCATTTGCTGAGTATTATCATAGATTGGACCAGATGAAATCAATTTATGAAATCAGTTTTGAACTGACTTTGTACAAGAGCTTTTTTGTATATTTCTGTAAGTAGCGTACAAATTACCTGGACTTTGGGCATGTTCTGGTACCTCCATGCTATCTGTAGGTCATCTGAGGGTGAGGATGATTCCTGGGAGAGAGGTGAGGGGGATTCCTGGGCGACGGGTTCATCCAGTACAGGCCCTGGTAGCTCCTGTTAAGCACAATACAAAACGTCACACTAACAAACCAAACTTCTACACGAGTGAGAGTCACTGTATGTAATGAACGTGTTGAAAAAGAGAAGTTACAATGTGCATATTGTTTGTTTGTTTGATTGGAGTTTATGGTCATAATAAACATGGTTTAACTCACAGCATGCTTTCCAGCCGCTTTCAAAGGCAACAAACAGAAAATGTAGATCAATTACAGGAATCAAAAGCCTAATAGCGTACTCATTCAATACCTCAATAGTTTCAGAGATACCACAATGCATGGAGGCAAGCAAAATTTTCTTTCTATACATTTATAAAAAGATATATAATTAATTCCTTGTTTACATATATTTCATAATTGTATAGAGATATAATTAAAATACCTCCATTGGGGATGAGAAATTAGTTTTTAAGTCAGACTTCTTGTTTGATTGGGGTTTTATGGCATACTTACCCTAAATGCTCAACGAATTCGACCTCAAAGGTCTTCAAGGGCACACGTTTTTAGTAATTTATTGAATTTATAAATGTGACTTTGGTACTGAAACTTACCAGTTAGTACTGAAAATATTATCAGTCTGAATGAAGCTTAAAAATGTTATGATTGTGTTTCTACATTTCTTAGCCATTGCATAACATGTCGTTTATAAAGTGGTAAAAGTGGTTGAATTTGATGATTTCAATCGCATGAGGACGTGTATGTTCAATGGGTGAACAATATCACCATGATGCATCAATAACACTGGAAACAACGACAACAATACAAAACAATTACAGGATGCAGGATAGGGTTCAACAAACAAATCAGCTTCCTGAAGCCTCTAAGCTCCGAGAGCACCATGGTCACAGATAGCACCCATTCAACCATACCACCACTATGCTATGTGTGTATGCAAACCAATCTGTGGATCTAACGCACAACAGTGTCTTCTGTTCAAAGTTAGAGCAATTTACCTGTAGGAGAGAAGCTGTGGGTACACTAGCACTAGACAGATGTAAAGCATGGCCACACATAACACCCTCAGCCAGAAAGTACTTCAGTAATAGTTTACTGTAACTACCATATGTGTCCTCGTCTGTCAGAAATCAAAAAGTCATAATTAATAATACAGTTCCAAGGTTGTGAAATGGGACACCTATCATGTGACAAGGAACGTAAAAAGTAAACCTCTATGAAAGGAACCAAGATTGAAAAGAAAAACATACTAAGTGGGAGTGAGCGATAACCCTGCTCAACTCTATGAGCACTACTTAGATTACAAACATTGTATACCTATATACTGGGCCTTGCTAGTAAAGCAGGGGAGTTTCAAGAAAAAAAATTTACAGGTTCTTGTCCCAAATTCATCAGACCCAAACATTTCTTGTCTAAAGAACATTAGACAATGATAAAGAAAACAGTTCCATTGAAATAATAAAATATAGAGAGACTATAATAATGACTAAAGTTTTAATATATAACTTCTCATTATTTTAGTTTGACTTTGAAAAAGATTTTATGAACAAAATCATTTAATAGCCAAATTGAGTTAATAAAATAATTTGGCCCTTCTATATTTGTTTTAACCACACTGACATTAGAAGCTTCCCCGAAAAACTTACCAATAAGAACAACTGATCCAACAGCAATACCACCACCTATTAAATAAAGACAACAACAATTTAACATAAAATGTGGCGCTATACTCCTCACTCAATCAGGAATGAATTGATCAATAAATAAATGAAATGAAACTGCCTATTAAACATCTTTATCTTATGGGCCATACAGCATTTGAAGCTGTTTACAGGATTAGATAAACATTACACCTACCATTAAAGTAAAACACTAGTTGTTGAGTCAGGAATAGAGTATATAGTGTTGTACATTTCATGGCCATATAGATTAGTGATCAGTCTCTAACCAAAGCTCACTTAAACAACTTTAAGGAAGAGCTTTAACCCCTCTAGAAACACATTTCAGTATCATTATGATACCCAAAGGATTGTTCGGTTGAGATGGGTTTCATGCATAACTTAAGGTTAATTCTAAACATGATGGTGTGAAAGACCAATGGGTGAAGGAAATCGCCCTAAACATCACTAGCAAAACACACACAACACAGTAGTACATTTACAGGATGAAAAACAGGACACCTCAGCAAATTGTCTTACTGATGCCCCGCTGCTCAGAGCACCTCAGAACACCCACCACATTGAGGTTTTACATCGTAATTAAGGTTATTTCACTCACAAGACTGTATCAGTCTGCGCGCTAGCCCAATCGGTGAAGGAAACCATCCTAAAATGATTGATTGATTAGGGTTTTATGCCGTACTTTAGGTTATTTCACTCACATGATGGCATGCTGCCCAATCAGTGAAGGTAACCACACTAAATGACGTTGGCAACCCAGAGGAAATAATACATTTACAGGACGAAAAACAAGGCACCACAACAAATAAGCTTTCTGATGCCCCTTTATACATGTAGCTCAGAGAGCCCCATGAAGGCACAGGAAGCTCCCGCCAACCACCTGCTATCCAGATGGAAATAACTCTGCAAGTTAAAAAAAAAAGTTTTGGTATATATACCAGCAAGAGAGGTACAGAGACCAGCTCACAAATAAAATTTGAAAGCTGATAAATATCATAAACTGTTAAATATATTTGGACAGATCGGACATCTGTAAAATCACAGGATTGTTTTATATTTATTGAAATTTGACAGAATTCTGAGAGAACACACATTTGCACAACCCCTATAAGAACAATACCCCCATCAAAACGTTGCGATTCTATTACACAAATATGTAACCTGAATACATATACATTAGATTTTTGATGGGATTGCATTGATAGGTATTTTAAATCTAAAAACCGTTTGAACTTCCTTATTTTCCATTTCCTTTTTTGCTATTGTCATGTCAGGCCAGCAAAAATTTGACAGCAAAATAAAAAAGAGAAATGACGAAGATGAGGCGCCGTATATATGTAGCCAAATTATATCTTTTGACTGTGGAGCGGTTCAACCATGTCAACAAGATGCGCCTTGTTGATTATAAAATGTCCAATTTTCAACAGCTGAAAACATAGCCGACATGGATGTTAAAAGACGTTTAAAAAAGTCATAAACGATGTCCTGACCAATAACACCATCGAAGGAGGGTACTCCTGTTGAAGCAAGCAGTTGATTGTTTTGAAGAGATGGCTTGACTCCTCGAATTTGTGAAAACTTCGCACGTGTTTTTCGTTGAAAGCTACTGGCAGAAGCCATGTTGATTATCTTTCGCGAATGACCTATTTTTAGTTATTATTTACTACACGATAAATTTATTTACTTTTAAGGAAGTTTTTCAAATAACGTCATGCACACAGATGTTCAAAAATATCTCTAATCCATTGATTTAACAGTTTTCAGAAGAAATCTGTTGACAGAAAACACAATATTATAGGCTTGACATTTAATTTATCGCTCTGATTTGTCTTATAAGAGCTCTTTTGCATTGAGGGCACAAAACGTCTATGAGAAAAACATTCCCACGTGCGCAAATGTCGTATGCTTCTTCCAATCTGTCAAATGCTTTGCAGTTGGCTAGAGGCCGACTCGGACTCTGTTTTATTCCACAGCAAATAGGACATCGATTATGCCAAACAAGTGTTGTAAATTTTAACCACAGACATCTGAGTCAAAGAATGACAACAGTTTAAGGTAGATTTATTTATATATATTTTTTTCAAATTCTGAAGAAACTTATTTCGAGTCCCTTAGCTTTTTCGGGGGTGATTTTTTGGAATGATAAGGCCGAGTGAACGATTTGTCATAGATAGGCACACCAATTCTTCAATCCATTCTAATGTTTTATTTTTTATATTAAATTGTTTTTCAACAATTACAACTACCATTTTTTCCTTATTGTTGTTTAGAAACCATGTTAACGATTAAATCCTTCCTCCGATGCAAGAAAGCGAGACGATCGAATCGATTAGAGAAGAAAGAAAGAGAAGAGTTCAAAGAGAAAACCATACAGGATGCCCCATTAGGATATTTTGACATTCTTCCAATAGAGTTAAAGTTTCATATTTTAGGATACTTTTCAGGTATAGTGAATGATAAAGATCACTGGAAGATATATATTTCCTTACACTTACGGTAATCAAAAGTCTATAATCTTTTAGAAATATTATTGATATTAGTATGAACAATTTGTTTATCGGTTCAACTGAATATTAACTGATAAAGATGCTGGCAAGCAGATTATAAAAATCATTTTGTTGTTTTGAAATTCATGTTTAAGGCTAACCACTAACCACTATGGTTTAGAATAAATTTAATAGTGTTGACACAATTTCCTTTTCATAGTAAGAGATTTGAGTCTGCTGACCATAACTTCAAAAGTGATGAGGAATTTAGTGGAAGGATACAGAATATCTTCACCTTTTGGAAGACATTTGCTACCACAGCCACTTCCACATAGAGTTGTTCCTGTTGATCAGCAAGCTGAATATATAAGAAACTTTGAAAAGCTGGGTATGTTGAAACTAAAGATAATGTTATATATTTCAGATATATTTTGTGCAAAAAGAAAAGACTACAAATTAAAATAAATAAAATATTTTAACTAGGTATCAATTTGACTTTTTTGAGCTTGCCTTGACTGGAACTATTTAGACATCAATGTTAACCGACCCATGACGGACAGATCAAGCTATTTTGTCCTTTTTGGATCTTTAGCAATTGCAAACTTCTATATTCCTAGTAGATGCAAGTCATTATTAGACAAGTGGAAGTGTCATTGGATAAAATGATTTTGTTCTTTTCAAGGGTTACTGATGAAAAGATCAACATGCCTTTATGCTACAAAAGAGAGACTTAAATTTGTGACAGATTTCCTGAATAAAGTAAGTTCCAACTGCCTATGAAGCTTAGAGCTGTTTATTGAAAATGAGAAACATTCATGTCTGTTATAAAGAATCTGTGAATAGGCGGAAAACACCATATCGATATGTCTAAAGCCAAAGAAAAAATCAGTAACTTTATATGCACATGTACATATATATAAAAAGTCCCTGCTAGCCAGAGACCCGAATCCCGGTGGAGGCAAGCAACATTTTCTTTCTATACATTTATACAAAAAATATATAAAAAGTCATGCAAGTTCACTTTATATTGTCAAATATTTATCAAACTATTTTAATTGATATTTCAGATGAGTTGCTCATGCACTTCTGGCTGTGATGATATCTCATCATGTGTGGCTCTTACATGCTTTGGCAAATTTCTTCACACTGTCCTGGCTGGTTGGGATGAGGCAGAATGCATAAGAGCATTTGAATCTATATGTTTACATGCCAGTATGCAGAAAGCTTTAAATCTTGTTCTTGCTGGAAAACCAGGCAAGTTCACAGTGCACCAAATGAATAAAACCTATTTTTTCTGGTTTGGTACTGGTGAAAAAGTTTTAAAGTAAATTTTTTTTTTAGCATTGTAACTTGAATGGCAAGATGCACTTTTGTGCAATTTCTCCAGCTAGCTGATGTTGACACCCTGTTGACTTTATTTATATAATATAAATAATGTAATAATAATAGTATGGAAATAAGGTTGTATGGCTCCGACAAAATTGCTGGGAGGCTTAGGTCTGTAGGAACATATTTCGTGTATAAAAATATCAATTTTTTAAATAATTTTAATTTTGGGAGGGGGTCACAGTGTTTTGTTGTTTGGTTTTTGTATTTTGAAGTTGTTTATCTTTTCAGGAGCAAATGCAAGAGTGGAATACCATATACGGATATTTTTCAGGAGAGTATTTTTAAATCACAGCAAGTCGGCAGTAGATCGTGGATTTTGGTTGACAAGAATCCTTAAACCCTTTCCAATTGTCCAGCAAGCTAGAATATTGTATATTTTGTATGGCCCAACAAGTGAAGGTACTGATAAAATCATTTTCGGACTAGTCTCCTTTTGCAACTCCTCTTCTTCTTCATGGGTGGGGTTGGGTGTATTAAGGCTATGTCGGTTTCAATCACATTGGCACAATTGTTACGTGGATTATTGGTATTGCTAATCTAATAAATTGGAATGATTATGCTCTAAGTTTGTAATAGCATTATCTTTCATGTATTTAATTCATGGTACAATCTCTTGTTTTTCATTGTTCATGTCCGTTTTCAAAGAACAAAATGTCAATAAATTAAAACCTTGCTTTAAAATAAATTCAATATTTTTCTTCAGAGTTGTTACTTCACTTTATTTACTCATTAACTGTGAATTTTATACATGCTTACTTTTCTTCTTACAATTTTCCCCTCCCCAGATGAAAGACATTCACAAAATCTAATTTAGTGTGTTGTAGTTTAAACATGCTCTCATTTTTATCCCATTTTTCCTTCCACAGATGAAATTAGTTGGTATGAAATGTGTGACATGTCACCAGTAGGAACAGATAACTCTCGATTCAACTTCAAGGAACTCGCAAATGCTATTCAGATTCTGCATTTCAACACCAAGGAATGGTCAGAAGATGACATAATCAGTGTCATGGATGAGTTGTCTTGTGAGTTTTTAACCAAGGCATAGGTTTATTGACTTTTGCACCGATATTTGTAACCTGTTTATTTTGAAAAGATATTAAGGATCAAACTTATTGACAACTTCACAAAACAAAAATATATACCTATTACATGTAACTAGCCTTCCTTCCGGTTACGCTTACTAAGCTGTCATGGGCAATTGTTTGTTTTCAAAGTGTTAGTTTTTAATCAAATGAAAAGCTCAGTTAAACTCCTAAATTTAATGTTCTTCTTAACAACACAAGCTACATGTAAAGAGTAAAATACCTGATGGGCTGTGAACAATACACAAAGTATACCACTCGTGTATCTTATACATGGAATCTTGAATTTTGTTATCTATCCTTCTAAACGAACAAGTGTACTTATAATAAAGGATGCTTTAGCAGGAACAAACATGTACCCCTACTATTTAGATCAATGCTTAAACAGTGATGTTCCACTTTACTTGACTTTAGCGACCAAGACGATCAAAATGTGTTCGTTTTATATCTATATCTTTTTTTTTTTAAATTTTAGGTATTCCAGAAGAGTGGCTTCCAGAAAACTATGCTAACTTAATGTTGTTATGTGGAGATGTCATTACATCTAAGACTTTAATCAGTAAAGCAATAAATGGAAGGGTCATTGAATTATCAAGCATCATAACATCTTTATGTGGAGTGAGTTTAAAGTCAAAGACAAATGTGGCAGAAAACCACATTTTCTTTCACAAGTAGAATTTAATATTAGCAAAATACTTCATTTTCTGGATTATATATTTTTGTCAAGAGTAATCACACTGGCACAGGGATATCGACTAATTAAAGTCGATAAATTATTTCATGTTCTAGATCAATTCTCAGAGACAAGTTTCTAGATAGACCTGAATCTCGAGTTGTTCTGGGTACTTAAAAGGCGCATCTCAAGAAAAGGCAATACATGAAACACACATAGATATTAGGTATGGGTTAAAATAAGCACAACCTGAAAAATGTATCGTTTAGAGTTAGTAGTAAATGAAGATGCCCAATGAAGATGAGTGCAGTTAAGGGTTATATGATACAGAAGGGGGTTTCGTCTTAACCAAGAGGTCCTAGGGAGATTTATTCTTCTTGTACGCTATGAGAGGTCTCTGTGATAGAGGCTTAATCATTTTAGGTACAAGGTTTTGATATTCCTGTATAAGAAGACTTGCAAACCTGGTGCTAGACTGGTTATTTTGTAGTACAAAAGCGCCATAATACATGTATATATGCAGAATATGTATAGTTGGGTTTACATTCTCTAACTAATTACAATACATAAAATACTTTATTTGTAACTATTTATTCTTCATCTTGTGTAATGCACTCGCCTAATCTGCAATTTATGATATTTAAATGCATAATGTTGACACTTTCAGGTATGCACAAAGAATGGTTTCAGTCAGGACTACATAATCACTTTAACCCAGAAGATTTTGGAAATTATGGACAGCACAAAAGAAAAACTTCATCTCATTTCCTCCATTACAGAAACCTTCAAAGAAATTCTCATTGACCTTCATGATTTCTCATCGCAAGGTATTTCCATTTTTAAATAACTTAAATAAGTCATATTGCAATATAATTGCATGGTGTCGTCTCAGAAAAAGCTGAGGATACCAGACATTTTCTGGTAATGGTTGGATAAATTAAACATTTAAAATTGTCTTTCTCTACATATACTAAGAAATACATTTATTTAAGAACAAGATTATCAGAATAACCGAACTATAAAAACACATCTGTAGGTAATATCAAGGTAACAAAAGACGCTACATGTACTTCTATACTGTCCCTGTGTCAATTTGCCTGTCCTGGTTCCTTGTGACCTTGGTTCCAATTTAACGTAGCCTTTTCCAACTTACATAATACATTCTTCTTGGGCTGTACCTTGGTCGCAATCTAACATATATTATTCAAACTTACATAATACATTATGTAAATTAGGGACCTATCAAAATTGTTTGTCTATGCCATGTATCCGAGTTTCTATTTATCTTAGGTTTTTAAAAATTGGATACCACATTTGTCTCCATATGTAGATGTGCAACATGGATGTCATGGAATTAAGCCAATTTTCGTAAAAATCATGCTATAAGCTGTATATTTAAAAAAATATATATTTGTCGGAGCCTCAGTGGCCATTGAACAAATTTGTGCAACTTTCTAGGTAAATTGTGCAAATTAGGTGGCCTTAAAAATTTCTGCAAAAATTAGAAAGCAAGGTGTGTGTCAATTTTCTTTTTTCCGAGCCATATATTGAGTAAAATTTATCTTTTGCATATACAGCTGTTACTGTTCAGCATGTGCGGCATATTTACAATTCTGCGCAAGCAAATTTCAGCATAAACTATGCAAATAAGCTGTGTGTCAATGTTTTCTGTCGGAGACATATCACAGTGACCTTAACATTTCCCATCTATTTTGTTTGTTTGTTTGATTAGGGTTTTACAACGTACTTAAGGTTATTTTACTTATATGACGGCTTACCAGCCAAATCGTTGAACGAAACCACACCTAACGACGCTGGCAACATATAAGACAGGACAAAACATTACATGATATACCAAACAGGACACCACAACAAATCTGCATCCTGTGTCCCTTAGCTAAGATAACACCAGGACACAGGAGGTTCCCACCTAGCCAGCTGCCATTTCCCTTCGAAACTCTTTAACAACATTCTTCTGTAATTTTGCATCCTGACCAGTGTAGATAGGCCTAGTCGGGTTGGGTCTTGTGTCTTTGTTAGCTTTACAAACATTTTTTCTTAATCTTTTCATTGCAGACGATCCACAGAATGATGAATTCCTGTACATGATTTCAGCTGTTACACAACTAACAAAGAAGGCTCTCCATTTTGCATTTAAAGATATGCTGACTCAATAATTGACTTTAAAGTCAATATTTGAGAATGTATTAGAAAGAAACTGTGATATAAATAAAATATTATAATTTATTCTTGTTCTACATACACATTTTTGGTCACATGAACATATTTTATGAATAATAATTTTTAAAGAAAAAAACCCAATTGCTTTGAGTGGTATAATTACAAAAATTATAACTCGAAACTTGTTACTTGTATATCTACCATATTGTTACATAAGTTTATTAATTATAGATTGGATTTATATTCTTGAAAGACCATGTAGTTTTTCTACAAACCAAGCACAAATAACAAAATTGCATTAAACTAACAGTAAATGTGCTGTTTTATTTGAAGCATAAAAAGATTGAACATTTTGATCTATTATTTATTTTTTGGAAGTTCAGGTTTTCCATACATTAATCCATCTTTCATTTTAAATTAATTTTACACTTACATAAGCATATAAAGTACTTATGATGGCTACATTTTTAATTGTATGATGACATCCAAAATTCAACCAAAGTCAATAAATAAAATAATAAAGAAAAATCATTTTCCTCTAAACTTTCTTATCCTTTGAGGATAGGTCATATCATTTTTTTTATTATTATCCAACTTGTTTCAAGCTTCTATTTAGTCCACAATACTGAAACTGGTCCTAAAAAGATTTTTTTATTTTATGTATTTGTGTAGCAAAGATTATAAAAATGTTATTCTCATAAATTTCTATCAACTTTATTGTACATGTTTACATAAATTAGTATATGTATTTTGCTGTTTGAATTTTATGAAATTATGCAATTAGTATATCAGTTAACAATACCTGTGATATGTAAAATCCAGTCAATATTATGTGAATTAAACTATTGTGCACAAATCAATGTTTAATACCTCTGATTCATTTTTAAATGGAAACTTTGTGACAGTTGCAAATGGTTAAAAAAATAATTCTATACATAATTGCTTGATGATATAGGAATCCAATGTTTGGTGCAGTGGTATTCAGATACAGCAATTCAAGTCTTTATTATAAACATCCTTAATGCACATGGGTCTTAACTTATTCGAAAACCAGTATTCACTTAGACACATTCACACAAAAAGCCTCAGAGTTTAGCATTGTTATAAATGAAACACATGTTTTGATAGTCAAGTGTAATATTTCTTAGAGTACTGTAAATCACCTATAATTTCGACCATGCAGAATGCTCATCTTTTTGCAAGTTGTGGAAGTACTATAGAATAGTAGCATAGTACTGTAGCATATAGTAAAGAAACAAATTTAAGTTTATTGTAAAATCCAGATTCTCCTTTAGCTGTAAAACTGTTGTTTGACTACCAGACATTATTTTAAAGTCCTTAAAATAGCTTCCAAAGTATTAACTTCATGGTCGAAATTTTAGGTGATTTAGGGTACTTCATATATTGTATTTAATTTTCTAAATGTATTGGGCATGTTTAAAATAATGCAAAATTTAGACAGACTAATTAGACATTCTTGTCCTCTGTCATATATTGACCAAAATGAGATCATACACATAATATGCATTTTATTGGCAATTCTATGTTGAAAGCATTTCAGGCAAAACGTTTTCTGAAGCAAGTATGCTTCCATTCTTTTTTTTTATTAAACTGAAGATATAAAAAATAAAAAACGGCTTGGAACACACCAAAAACAGATATCAATATCTAGCATATCCAACTCTTGCATGAATGGCACTATTCAAACACCTGTATATGCTACAGTATCGTGCCAATCCCATTTAAGCCTGGGCACAATTACACAAATCTTTGATTAGTCTAACTGAGAAAATAACTTAACCAGACAAAAAGGCAATCCCACAAAAAAAACCAACCTTCCTGTATATGGTATATGCTTGTAAGGTGGACAGATGGCCTATACGATCATTCCAGGAAAAACAAAATCACAGTGCATTATCCTTATGAGTGGCTTGAAAGTGTTCTCTCAAAATCTATATATATTATTTTCATCAATCACTTTAGGTAACAGGTCAATTTATCCAGCGATATACATGTATAAAGATCTCTTCAAGATTCATTAAGAATCTTCAAACCCAAATTTAATCCTGCTATGAACACTTTGAGCAAATGTAAAGCCTATAGAATCTTGACTATCTAGAAATGTTATTGTTAAAAAACCATGGCTGCATTATAAAAACAACATGTAAGCAATTATAGCCATTTATAACCACAATTGCTAGTCAATAGTGCCTTTTATAAACAACGTAAGGAACTGTAACGAATTATCCTCATTTATCACTCTCAACTGAACACTAAATCAGCAACGGCTATATACAAAATGATTGGAATTATCCTATCATGGAAATGCAGCCTGGTTCTCTGTTGGTGTTTTATCTAATGGACTATCCTGGCTGGTGCTCATACGTATAGAGCGTCGGCGTAACCTTTCATTAGCCTGGCGTCTTAAGGCAGTGTTCAGACGGGAGGCTCCCCACATCCACACAGATTCAGGTATCGCAGCTGAAATCCAAGCCTGTAAATATAAATTACCTTTGTTGCTGAATACCCGAAAGGCAGAGTTATAACTTCATACTTCTAGATGAGTTATAGTTGATGCTAAACCATGATGACATTCTAACTCTGATAGTTGATATTAAATAATCGTTTAATGATGAGACACAGCCTAGAGTGAAAAAATTGCTCAATTTGTACCATTTGGGGAATTCAGTTTGCGTAATTTAATGTGTGCAGAAACCGCTACGCAAATTAAATCCGAGTTTAGAACTAAATATCACTCCAGAGCTCTTTTTCCAAAGAACTTACCTTCTCTGGAAGCATAAGATTGACGTAATAGTGAAAATCAATTTTTTTTTTATCTTAGAGAGCTTATTTAAAAAGGAAGCCAGTGTAATTTATTTTGGGTACCTGTAATGTATGAGGCCAATATCCACTTGTTCGGTTTGTGTATCCGAGTGTTGATACAGCATGTTTTGCATAGTCTGTGGCACATGGTATGAAGAAGCTGGACTTTGACAAAGTTTTGCTGAATTGGGTCATTCTTGTTGCCACATAAAATGGTAATAAAGATTGCACAATGATACCGTTATCCTTGTACTCATAATTCAAGGCCCTGGCAAAGTAATCCAAGTAGCTCTGTAAAAAAGACATATCCACAAATAATTAAAGAGTTGCCTTTTTCATTTATGATTATCCATATTAGCAAAGTACTCCTTGTAGTGCATGTAACATAGAAATATGTATTATGTTAAACCCTTAAACCTTAAACACAAATTCAGCTAGTACCAGCTTGTTTGTTTTATAGCACAGCACTATTGTTTCAAAGTTGAACTGTAAAGTCTTTAGTGGAAATCGGCATGTTTTTCGGAAGCAAAAGCGAGACTATGTAGGTATCTAAAAATATTCTATTCCATCACAATTTCAAGATGGTAGTCTCTTTTGATAAACATACTGACAGCAACAGTTGCCTTAAACTTTATAACATATTGGAGGTTAATACTCCCTACACTGGGCTAGCTAAATCACTGCAAGTATTGCTGGTATCATGGACTTTAATGTTCCATACAATTTTTATATAATATATTTTAACAAATCAAACATTCTTCAGACATCCATGAGGATAAAGTTTATAAACAAACATGACAAGAGGTGAGTGTGACTCACTTAATCCCATCGGAAGTTCTCTTTCAATAAATAGAATGACACAAAGGAGTGGCAG
>JAVFBZ010199515.1:0-13895 GCA_032466195.1 Katharina tunicata | reverse complement strand
CGTATCACTCCCTCGTTCATCCTTACCTATCATACCCAAACTCACTATGGTGAATACTTACATGTACCCGATAGTCAATTGCATTCCCTCTTTATCCTTCAGAAACGATATATTCGAATAAATTGGATCAAACCTCACCTCTATTCAAATCATTAAACATTCTCCCTCTAGAGTCCCTAATTCAGTTTTCAGCTTTGCAGCAAATTCACAAATTTATGTTTCAGCCTTATCTTCTACAATACAACTTTCCTCTGTGTTTCAGAAACAATCGCAAATCCATAATTGTAAATTTCTTTGAAAGAAAACAAAAACACGCTTACAATTAAAGTTATGCCAAACTCACCTACGACAGTATGTGTTAGTTACCATTGATTATGGGATAGAACAAGTCTGATAGACTTTATCCCCGCCAAATCGTACTACCCTTTTTCTTTATATGTTACGTCTATATTATTTTGGTGAAAAAATAAAATATAAAGGCTCATTCGGAACATGTCATCGTTTCGCAGTTCGCATGATCGCCTCATAATATACCCTGGCCCTTCCTTGCTTCCGTGCGGTCTGAGTCTACTGCCAATATCTTTCCAAGGACGATATAATTACTATAAACACATTTCACTGACATTTAAAAAGTATTATATGCTATAAGTGATATAACAGACAATACATCGGCAACCACCAGCCATACGAACGATGCCGTATATCCGACAGCAGGGAACTCAGACCATTAACAACAGCCTGTCTGTCTAAAGGCGGTATTTATTAGTGACTGGCATTAACTCTGTACAACTTTACGTTGCCAGTGAATGGTAAAAAACGGGAAGAAAACCACAGCCACCGGACAACTTCCCTTATAAGGGGCACAGGGCGATTCGAACCTATACCGGGTACAGTGAAGATCACTCAGCCGTCCAACGTTCAACCTAACCACGACACAGCCCTGCCGTGTGTTTTACGCTTAATGTCATGCTGTGATAGCCTACTGAAATAGGCTCGTACATTTCCCAATATTGAGAAGAATACCAGCACTTTTGTTATAAGAAGCCATTATTGTTGCTGTCGTGGTATTGTTTTCACAAAAAAAGAGCGCTAGCGAATGAATCGGCTACATTTCACTACCAACTAATTACAAATTTAACAGAGAAAAAAAGTTGTCACAGGGCCGATTCAATTTGAAGTTTGTAAAAGGCAGGAAAACCCAGATAAAATCGTAAAGCATACCACGTTATTTCGCCATAAACAGAAAAGAGGGATAACTCTTCCTAGGGGCACAACTAGATGGTCAGTCAATACATTAGAGTCAAAGACTCGAAGGTAGGGAGAATATTTTGATTCTCTAACTAGAAAGGCTGTTATAGTTATAATTTTGGAGGAAGACGATCTTTCTTTCTTTTTTGTAAACTTTATTTTGACCAAACTGTACACAGTAAGCCGTTTACCGCTTATATCGTGTACATTCCATTATTAAAATAATAAGTGAATCAGAAATTATATAATTATATTAAAGTCAGCACTAGCGATTAAGTAGATGATAACATATTAGATATTTGTCTTGTTATCATAATAAAAATAGTGATTATTGACAAATTAAGATTTATACAACGAACATGAGCGTACTTGTAAATATACTGGATCACATTACCTAGTGAATATTCTAAATTATACAGCTTTTATATTAAAACAAATGTCAATAACAAACAAATTACACACGCACGTGTTCGAACACAAATAATTAAAAACAAACAATACTTCTACTGGCAAAGAATAAAGCTTCTAGAAACTGGTTGTCGAGCGTGTTCAACCGGCAGACTATCTTTCCAACAGAGCTAACGCGAGGAGTGTCTTCCCATTATTTGATTGTGATATAGTAGCTACATGCCTACTGATGGAATACACCATGGTCATATTAGCGAAATACACTTGTACATTTAATCAATCAATAAATCAAACATACCATATTAATCTTGAACCAAATTAATGAACAACGCTTAATTGTGTCCTAAGGAAATTAGAAATAGGTTAAACATAAAATACTTGGAAGGAAGTACAAATAAAGGCCTTTAATTTCTACTGTCGAGTAAAACAATTATAACCGAGAACTTTAATTAAATTTAAATACAGTTTATCCATTTCGCGCTGATGATCATCTGAATGTAATATAACCTTTGATGCAAATTCCTTATCCAATCAGCCTTGACAAGCTAGAGGACTAGTAAATACTGTAATCGGTAGCTTCTTAACAATTAGACACCTGTAGAGATACACATATTACCTGTATTCAACGTGTGACGTCATAAACCACCTGTCTAATTGAACGGCATACCTATAGTTAATCAACTGTAGGACTGGATTGATATTTTGTATATCCGTATCTTTAGTAAATCGCAAAGCGGTTTTAAAATCGTTTTGCGGCGGAGCATTGGCACATTATTAAATGGTGGCTTTGTTAGCTTGTGTCTTTTTTCCTTCCCTAAAACATCTCTAAAGTTCACGATCATTTAAAAAAGCCTACCTTGTCATGCTATTTGAATAACGCATAATTATATTCACTGTGTAGTACTATGCCCTTGGCGATGCGAATTGTTTAGGAGGTTTTGCACCGGAACTGCACAATGTTTACGCTTTTGCGCCGCCTTTAACATGCCGGTCATGCTTCTCTGCTTCTAACTAAGCGTAACTAGAAACTTTATCGAGTACTTTTTCTGGTTTATGGCAGACGTTTTATTCTAGTTTCGAAGAGCAATGACTTGTATATCAAGACTGTAACGTATACTATATACAAAAGACAAAAATGTTTAAACTACTATATGCCTTTTAAACATTTTTGTCTTTTGTTTGTTGTATGAGGCATGGATTGATAGATAGATAGATTGATTGATTGATTGATTTATTTATTGTTTGTTTGGTCGGTTCATTCTGAAAAGTCATTGACAGTTGTTTTGTTGACTATACATCTCGACGCAAAATCTAAAAGACTATGGGATTAAATTTTTGGAAGTGTATCAGCTTAAATACCGAATACGAAGTGGGCTTTTATTAAATGTTTCTTCTTGATTGTTGATTGTCGGTCGATTTTGTTTTGAACACATGATACAATTATATATGTCCTGTTTCTGGGGTCTATTTTTGTCGCGATGGAAATTTGTCAAGTGAGCCCAAACACCTACCTCCACTCCTATCCATCAACGTGAGACAATTGACACATACAACATCCAAATCATAAAATGTTTTCCGTCCTTAGATACATGACAGTGTAATAAGATTTATAAGCCTTTTATCTAAGGAATGGGGCTGTTACCTAATCAGATATTGGCAAAACTAGAAACCATGACATCCACATAAACTCATTTAATTAACTCAATCGCTCACGTAGCCAAGGGATTTTACGTAATAGTTTTAGCAAATTTTGATTAATTAATTAAAATTTTACCTGCTGTGAGGGAATTTTTATCCGCCCCATGGAAACCGTACGTAGTATTTCAGCAGTTAAGTCTATGTCAGGGACAAAAAAATTAGCAGTCTCGTCAATGAATTTTACGATGCAAGATCGAGTCGACATGGCTGACGACTCTGGTGACAGTAATCCAAACCCAAACGGAATGGATGAACAAATGGGTATGTACACAAAGCGTGCAGAAATGCCGTGAAGGAAATAACAAACTTTATTTCATAGCTCGAAAAGCTTATAAAAAGTAAAAAATTACATATCTTTGATCTCAGCTCTGAATTAGCAAATATATTATAAATAAGCTGATCCAAACTGCATTTAAAAGCATTTCTATTTATTATTAAAGATATTTATTATTTATAAACGATGAGGTGGAGCCGAACCCTGTTCATCCAAAAAAGATTTTTCTTACCTTCGTCTTTAATTTACCATTATACTCTGCTATGTTTTTATATTTCGAAATATTTCTAATTTTGTAAAAAAATAACCTGCTTATAAATAGTATCTTAAAAAATATGAAAAATGTCTACCCGAAAATATTTCAAAGCTAGCTAAACGAATGTTACAGGGTTGAAATAGTTTTAACACGACTATTTCTAGTCAAGTTATAATTACACCGCCTAGGTAGAAATATTTCCACTCGAAATAACTGTTTCCATCCCCATTTGTAATTGTTAAATCCGATTAAACATTGTGTCAATAAAATGAAGTGTAAGCCATATGTTGTTGCAAAGCTTGCAGCCTGCTATATTGTGCAAATTTAGTGCAATTGCGGGTTATCAAACAAACGGGCCAGATTCTATATATTTTTAGCTTAGCAACATAGTTATATTTGATAAAAAGTGACTAGTACCCAGCATAATTGGGTAAATAAGGTTTACGGCCTATCTTTTTTGTTCATCAACATAATTACTACGTTTTAGTATTTAGTAATACGTAACAAGGCATGGAATGTGTTCGGGTACATTAATATAGTTAAACGAGTAGATTGACATTATAATAATGCCCTGTTGCATAAGAACATAGGTAATTCACAGACGTAAAACGAAAACAAAAGATAGATATGTATGTTTTCTGTTCAATTAATCTGATGAGGGATGCGCTGTGTCTCAGTTGGTTGAGAGGACTCCAGTGTTTTTTACAAGATAAGTCAATCTTATTAGTCAAAATCGCATACTCATGTTATTCCCTTTTCAGAACCTGGGTTAAAACAAGGCTGTAGCAACAGCATGGTGTCCCTTACCAGTCAGGAATTGTTTGAAAACGCCTTAAGAGACATCCTGAAACAAAACACCAAACCAACAGGTATTCGCAATTTTGCTCGAAATCAGACGGCGCCATACAATATTTCAATCTGACCATCAAGCGAGATCTCCTATGTATTACGAAAACAAGACAAGGGGCAAAGATAAATGAATACAGTGCTATAATCTTGGCTGGAAATTATGTAAAAAAAAATGCGTTTCGTATATGAGACAATTGTTCATACGAGGGAAAGTTGGTAGAAAACGTATGGGGCATAGCAAGTAAATTATCTGACATAATCAGCTTACGGTCATTTTCAAAATGTCTCCACGAGATCTAGTAAGATCAGACTGAAAATAATTTTGACCGTAATATGGTATCTTATGTGAGCCTACAAAATGACAACATCACTGAAAAAAACTCCAGGATTTACCGCTTGTTTTATCCGCCAATGTATACTCAACGCTAGTGGTTCAGCATATGGACAAACGCTCTCATTTCTTCTCCGTAATTCAATGTCCTTGACTAAAATCCAACAATCGACAAGTCAACCAATCTGTTAATGGCATAAATTAACAAAATATAATAATAATAATAAAACAATAAATCAATGAAAATGAAATGGAATAAATACAAAAATAAGTTTCTATGTTTTACCTGATATTATTTTCCTCGGTTTCCTGGTGGATCAACAGGTTGGTGCAGGGGGGAGCCGTTAACAGATCGAGGGAAGAGAAAACAGTTGATTAAGATGTTGGTGCTGGTGTTTGTTCCTGTACTGGCTTTGTGGTGTCTGTCTCTCCAAACACTAAGCGATGACGTCAACGAGAAGAACGCCACGGAAAGGGTAAGTTTCCCCTTTTATGGAATAGCTCTTGTATTATAAAATTGAGTTTGTGAGAAGACATCATTGAGAACGACGCCACAGAAAGGCTAAGAGTTGTTTCCCCTTATATCAAATAGCTCTTGTAGTATAACATTGAGTTAATGTGAAGAAGTCATTGAGAACGACGCCACATAAAGGCTAAGGGCGGTTTGCCCTTATATCAATAGCTCTTGTATTAACAAAATTAATATATGTGAAGAATTCATCGAGAACGACAACACAGAAAGGCTGAGTTGTTTCTCCATATATCAAATAGCTCTTGTATTTAAAAATTGAATTTATGTGAAGAAGTCATTGAGACCGACAACACAGAAATGCTGAGTTGTTATATCAAATAGTTCTTGTTGTATAAAATTTTGTAAAATTGATGAATACCTTTTGAACGACGACACAGGAAGGCTAAGAGTTGTTTCCCTTATATCCGATAGCTCATGTATCAATAAATTGAGTAAAATTGATGAATACATTTTGAACGACGACACAGGAAGGCTCAGAGTTGTTTCCCTTATATCAAATAGCTCTTGCCTTATACAATATATTTTATGTGATGCCATCAATGATAAAGAACGCCACGGAAAGGGTAAGAGTTGTTTCCATTTTGATATCAAAAAGCTGTCTTATTATTAAAAAGAGTTCTCGACAAAAACGACAATCATACCAATGTGTATGATATTTGGCGCTATAAAGCGTGATGTACATTTTGCAACAAATACCAGTCATTGCAGTGTCTCTGGCAATTCTACAGATTCTGAAGAATGTCATAAGTGGAAAATATTAACTCTAAACGAGGAAGCCATGGCCATGGCGCAGTTAATATTTTTTGTATTATTGAACGTATTGTCAATTTTAGCATTTGCTATTCACATATATTGAATATATGCTAAATCAGAGTATTTTTACAGGCATGTACTGCTATTTAAAAAAATGCCACCCATTGAATATGTATGCATCAAATGTCTCTGAAGTAGGTGTTACAAAAATAACAATATTATTTAGTTTTCATTAAACAAACTTATTTTGACTCTGTAGACGGAGACGATCTTAAGACTGAGTACTGAATTGGGGGAGATTATTCACAGACTGCAAGTAGAGAGGGACATGAGCGTCTTCTACTATAGTACACTCGGTCCAGCCACTAAATCGTTCCTCCTAACCGAGTACGACAAAACCGACATGGCCCTGCTTGATTTGTCTAGATGGCCTGGTGATTTGGACGTAAATGGTCGTCCTGAGTTTTCCTCCAAAGAAGCATTCCAGTTGACACTCAGCTCTCAACGACTGCGTCTTGGAGCCGATGGCGAGGACATGTACAAAGAAATTCAATTCTACACATCTGCCATTACAGTCTTCATCCAATGGCTCTACGATTCAATCAGAGAATCCAAATATGGAACAATTTGGAAGCCACTGGTCGCCTACCTAAAGATCGTCACGGGCAAAGACGACATTGGTATTGAGAGAGCTCTCGGATCCAACTTCTACGTCAAGGGCAAGTTCCAAAGAGAGTACGATTACCAATGGTATCTTCAGAAATGCTACATGTCCAAGAACCAGTTTCGATCAGCAAAGAATTACTCGCCGATCGTCAAGCCTGTCTTGAATTACGGTATCACAGTAGAAGGAGGCAACTTATCAAACCTTATTGAGGAACTGAGGACGAAGATAATGATGAACGGAAGGTCCGGAGTGCAACCGTCCACACGGAAGGGTCAGCAGTGGTACGATACTATGACCTTGTACCTCGAAGTGCTCCTTGACCAGCAGTTGGAGTTGGCAGACATCATCGCCGAGCAACTTACATCCAACATCGACAGCAAAACCCAAAAGGTCGCCATCAGTGCAACACTTCTCGTATTGGTTATCCTACTTTGTCCCATCGTTATTATTGCCATGGAATCTTTGACCAGCGACATTCAAAGGTTCGCCATAACACTCGTCGACAAGACCAAAGAGTTGTCACGTGAGAAGCGGAAGACAGACACTTTGCTATACCAGATGGTACCCAAGCCTGTTGCTGATATTTTGAAGAAAAGTGGCGAAGTTGAAGCTGAGTATTATAAGGCGGTCACGGTGTTCTTTTCTGATATAGTAGGGTTTGCACAAATTACGTCAGAGGTCACTCCTATGGAAGTTGTAACACTATTAAACAATCTCTATACGTTTATGGACGGAGTCCTAGATCACTATGACGTTTATAAAGTGGAAACGATTAACGACTCCTACATGATCGCTTCGGGTAAGTTTATCGATTTTACCTTTTCTCTCTCACGTTTTGGACATTTCACATTTTCATAACTACAATAAATCGATACTTACTACAAAGTCTGAGACTAATAGAAGTCCTACTAGTCCGGGGAGGTCTAGAGTGAATGCTAGTAGGCTAAACTTCTGGTTCGCCAAAGTCCACTAAACCTGCGGTTTCAAGCCCGAAGTTGTTATACTGGCAACTAATGAACAGTTGTTAGGTGGACGGTTCATCTCTCTTTTCTGATCTTAATAATGTTGACGTGTAATTCGGTCTCAAGGTCTAACATATACGGTTTATTGTCACCTTTATATATGATTAATGAACATCGCCTCAAATGCATAAGTGTCGTTTCATGGACACCGTTAACCAATTTTGTTTGTATTTAGGCCTGCCAAAGCGGAACGGGGACAGTCATTCCAGTGAGATAGCGAACTTGGCTCTAGACTTGATCCGAAGAGTGAATGAACGGCGAACATTTTTCATACCTTCACGTCAAATTAGTCTGCGGATTGGTATTAATACTGGTATGTAGATCTTATATAATTGATTGGTTGATTGATTGGTTGATTGATTTCATTTATTCACCCAACAGCTTAGCACACTATAAAATAGTTTGAAGATTAGGATGTTATAAAACTGTGGCTGTCGTGAAATGTGCCGACGAATCTTTAATCAGACTCTAGGAGTTTATTAATCTTCACCATTGTTAAAATAAAGCTCACTTTTCTCAATATATTATAGTTCTCCCCTTACGAATCATACGCATGAACAAATATTTACATTTAACTGATTGTTGTTGATAGCTGTTACCTTCCGGTGCATACTTATCTCTGTGTAAATGTTATTGTTTCTTTAATTCGTAAGTGTAACTGTCCTTATTTCACTAATGTGGCCTTCACAGTCTCACACTTTGGCACCTTAGGTTGTTGCCCTGGAACTTCGCCATCTGGTGTACTATACGTGGAGCTAATGGGTGTCCAAACATGCTGTTTTATTGTCGATTTATTTGTACGCTTGTCATAGGTCCAGTTGTGGCAGGAATCGTTGGCTCAAAGATGCCACGCTATTGTCTGTTCGGAGATACGGTTAATACAGCCTCCAGGATGGAGTCAAACGGATTAGGTTAGGAGCTACCTTTCATACTATTACAAGTTCTATTTTTTCTACAACTGCTTAACCTATCTCCATTGTGGGTTTTCTGATATCTTGTTTATTCAAGAAAATAATTGCTCAAGGTCCATAATTCAGTCCCGTCTTTACTTAAGCAGTACCGAATGTATTAATGACGGTATTACTTACATGTTTTAGTTAAGGTGTTTATGTTCTTTCCCAAACGGAATATGAGTACCAACGTTGACAATGAAATGTGTTCTAAGTTATGGTCTGTGTTCGAAATCATTACTATATCTTCTTCGTTTACATTCGACAAATTCTCTTCAATTTTACCATTTATCTTTAGAGTAAATTGATTGATAATAATATAGATGTGTGTTCTAAAAATAAGCCCGATATTTTTGTATACTGTTGTGTGTGAAACGTGGTGTCATTTGATTGATTATTACATACAAACGCATAAATGTTATATGTTGCAGCTAACCGTATCCATATCAGCGCCAGTACTCGCGGAGCTCTGCTGAAGCAAGGCGGTTACATTACCCAGTGTCGGGGAATTATTCCAGTCAAGGTACATACTTTAACTCAAGGAAGATTATTCCCAGTTTGTCGAAGCTTATTTGGATTATTGAAACTATTTCCAATGAAGGCCAGGTGTCATTTTTACACAGATTTTTGTCATAGATTTACGACAGTGGGTCTTCGGACTGATTCACAAAGGCTTTACGATTTTTCCAACTCGCCGTTGTTGTGACGACACAATGTCTTCAACATCGGGCGTCATAGAACATGCGTTGGCGTAAATTTGCGAAAGTGTTGTGAAACTGCATCCTGTGTTCGCAAATGTGTGCACACTCAGTTACTATGGCGTTCAGTACCGATGGCATTGTGTCCACGACAACTGCGTGAGTGAAAAACATGGCAAATCATTTGTGAAACTAGCGTATGTTCCCAGATCTTTTCGTTGTTTGAAACTACTTCAATTGAAAGTAACACAAAACGTGTAGCACATCAACTGAAAAAAAAATTTTAGACAAGTTATGATAGATTGGTATATCTATGCTATTTCGCTCTTATATTCATGGATGTCAGCATGGCCTAAAATAAGGTAACTATTACGGTTACACAAAACCTGATTGGCTGACGAACTTGAGAAAGGCCTTGCAGCAGCGAAACTCCACTTCATTTCCAATATGGTGTATGTGTTTTACAGTTATACGGAATTTAGCCAATATCGTTTGGAGATTAAAAGCCAAAAGGCATATGGGTGGTCTATCCTTGGGTATTTAAATCGGTGTACTTTATTTAACATTTATAAATATTAGACGTAAATGTGTGAAATGGCAAATCTGGTCGTGTAATTCAATTCTGTACTTTTGATTTTATATTTTCTTCAGGGCAAAGGTAACTTAACCACGTACTTCCTTATCGGTAAAGGAGAGTCCTCAGAGAGCATCGAGGAGCCTGTGTCTGGCTACCCTCACGCCATCGAGGAGCTTCCCGGTGAGATCACGTGTCTCCCTGACTACCCGCCGAAGACTATGGTACCCTTGAAGAAACAAATCGCTTTAGCAGCCAAGGCTGCGGAAACTGTAGAAGACTTAAGCGAATGTGATGAGCTACCAGAACCTGTTTTCGAACCATCAAAAGACGGTGGACCGGACACTGTAGTCGAGTTGAGGGAAGGGTTCCATTACTAATAAAAGAGCACATTTATTAGTCTTAATGTTAACAGAGTATTTATGTCAAAAACAGATTCCTTGGCTGAGACACAGGTTACGATGCTGAACGAAAACATTTTAAATTCATAACAAAAAGGGGATGAATGGAGATTTGGCTTTACTAAGAGAGGATTCTTTCAGCAAGGTATGGTGATGTTTTAGCTGAAAAAGCCTGTAAATGCAAGGAATGGTCACCGGACTGCTCGAACGAAAATGTGTTATAAATTGAATACTAGTATGGTTCTGTACTAGCTTCAATAGTTGGTAAAGATACAATTCCTACAAAAGAACGTCCGCACCTCGAAATAATTCATCCTACATGTCGACAAAAATGTCATAAATGATATTATGAAGGTACATTTGTAAGTTATCGTCCCGTAATACATATTTATTTGACATTTGTATATTTATTTGATTTAAGGTTTACAATGGAGATGGAACTCATTTATTGCTATTTTAAACGCCTCGTTTGTCAGGGCTTTTTTTTAATCATAACTGTGTTAAGAAAAATAAAGTTATGTTCATTTTAAGTATTTTGTTTCAGATAATACTAGATAAAATTTCAGGGTATCCTTAGTATGTGATATCATGAAATATATCGCTATATGTTTCTGAAATATTTACCGGTATACATAGATTTAGCTGTAGACGAATGCCAATTTTTGTATATATTTGTGTAATTTAGTAATGCATTAATAAAATAACAAACACACACTTTAAGTCTGATTTACATTTTGAATCAATTCAGCGAGTCCACGTGTATTTTGGATATGTGTTCCCCAGTATTCTAAATGTTATTTTATCCATGCCACGTAAGTATCTCCTTGATAAAAAGTGTGTATATTGTACAGGCTTGAAAGTCTTAAGTCTGAAGTTTAAATCGACTCTTTAATAAATCTAACTTCGTTTTGAAACAATATAATCGCTCGATCTGTTCTTGACTCATTTCATTTCGAACTTTGTTTACGGTCGGAAATTAGGACAAAAGTAAACATTACCTGTACGCTATTAATCCATGCTGTCATACTTAGTAGTATTGGAGGAACATTATCTTTCCAACAACAAAAACACTAGAGTGACTACACATTTTATTGTTGTGTTAAGAGTATCTGTCTCCTGTTGGAATACAACACAGTCGTATAAGTCAAGTACCCTTGAGCACGGCGTTAAACACCAATCAATCAATATATTATACCGTACTTGAAGAATAAAACTCACAAAGACACCGAAATTCTTAACGTATTCCTTTAATTGACATAAACGGAATAAATCCATTGAAAGTTAACGTATTGAAATCCGTTAAAGTTATTTAAGGGACAATTTCGTGATGTCAAGTATGATGGCCGAGAAGGGCCAAACTGCCTCTCTGTGTTTTACAAACCCGAAGAAGAGAAAAAGCGAAATTGCGATGCGAAGAAGCGAAGTTGCGATGCGAAGGAGCGAAGTTGCGATGCGAAGGAGCGAAGGAGCGGAGTTGCGATGCGAAGGAGCGAGGAGGCGAATTTGCGATGCCAAGGAGCGAAAAGGCGAAGTTGCGATGCGATGGAGCAAAGAAACGTAGAAACAAAGTTGCGATGCGAAGTTGCGATGCGAAGGAGCGAAGTTGCGATACGAAGGAGCGAAGTTGCGATGCAAAGAAACGAAGTTGCGATGCAAAGAAACGAAGTTGCGATGCGAAGGAGTGAAGTTGCGCTGCGAAGAAGGGAAGTAGCGATGCGTAGGAAAAAATGTTGCGATGCGAAGGAGCAAAGTTGAGATGCGATGAAGCGAAGTTGCGATGCAAAGAAGCGAAGAAGCAAAGTTGCGATGCGAAGGTGCGAAGTTGCGATGCGAAGGAGCGAATGAGCGAAGGAGCGAATGAGCGAAGGAGCGAAGAAGCGAAGTTGCGATGCGAAGGAGCGAAGTTGCGATGAGAAGAAGCGAAATCAGGAAGTGCACATGTTATTTTTCTCTGTTAAGATTCGAATGTATAAGTTACATAGAAATATCGATTGGTTTGTGAGCCGAATGAAGTTGGTTCCCAGTCCCTTATTCACTTGAAGTTAGCTTCCAGTTCCTAGTTCCTTATTCAATATTTGTACTGAAATTAAAATAAGTTTTCTTGTATAATTTTTAAACTGAACAGGGTACCACCCTGGATTTAACTGGAGAGAAAGTACTTATAGAGCACATTATTAATTTTCCCGGCATGTTGTTTCATATTACCGAAAAATTAAAAAAAAAGTTAATTTTCAAAATAATATTTGTACTGAAATTAAAATAAATTGTATTTGATAATTTTTAAACTAAGCTGGGTGCCACCCTGAATTTAACTGGAGAAGAAGCCCTTATAAAGCATATTATAAATGTGTATCCGTTTGCCCGGCATGTTATTTCATATTACCGTAAAATTTTAAAAAGTTAATTTGTATTGAAATTGAAATAAATTTGATTTGATAATGATAAATTATCTCATGTTCTAGATCAATTTTCAGAGACAAGTTTCTAGATAGACCTGAATCTCGAGTTGTTCTGGATAACCTAAAGGCACATCTCGAGAAAAGGCAATACATGTAAAATGTGAAGATAAATATGTGCCGAATATGTAGCACACATAGATATTAGGTATGGGTTAAAATAAGCACAACCTGAAAAAAGTATCGTTAAGAGTTAGTAGTAAACCACTTAGTCTACCAAATGAAGATAAGGCCAGTTAAGGGTTATCTGATACAGAAGGGAGTTTCGCCTAAACCAAAAGGTCCCTGAGAGATTTGTTCTTCTTGGACGCTGTTATAGGTCTCTGTCATAGAGGCTTAGCCATTTTTGGTACAAGGTTATGATATTCCTGTATTATGAGACTTGCAAGCCTGGTGCTAGGCTGGTCATATTGTAATACAAAAAGAATAATGTCTACCCTGGAGCCTTTACCTGGTTCAAGGTTGAAACCCAATGGATACAACGTTTGAAGCGCTTTAATCCACTGAGCTTCTTTCTCCAAGCAATTCCATTTGGTTTCCTCTTCAGAAGGGAAAACAGACATTTTTTTCAATCGGCATGATTTCAAAATGATCTTTGACTGAATTGCCAGAAAGGGAGAAATGTTCGCCTATTGAGGGAGGTAATCACCTGTAATCTGATTGAACTCAAATGATTATTGGCTCTATGCCTAAGAGGATTCTTGGTTTCTCCAACATACTGTTTCAGACACTTTTTACAAGTGATGAGGTAAACCACATTTTCCGAATCACAGTTTAA
>JAVFBZ010199504.1:808-13897 GCA_032466195.1 Katharina tunicata | reverse complement strand
TCATGTTTAGTTCCAATTTTTATTTTTATTTTTGTGGACGCTTTGCTAACGCTTAGTTGTCAAATAACGGATATGACAAAATATATTTGACCGAGATGAAATTAACACTGTGACGCGTGCAGATCCTGATAAATGGATATATTTTGGATGAATTTATTTGGTATTACAGTCGGTAGAGACTGATGTGTCGACTTCCGGAAGTATGATTAAATAATGTGGAATTATTTTGGTATTCCAGTCTGTAGAGACTGAGGTGTGAAAATCCTCGTGTATGGATACGACGAGTTGATGTGTGACATATTGCTAGTCGATGACTGATGGAAAATGAATCGTATCCTAGAAGGCGAGATGCCTTGATTTTATTTGCTAGCTAGGCCTATTTTATTTTTTTTTTTCTGTAACGCCAAATAGTTTGGGACAGAAACTTACCTGCCAAATTATCGTTTTGTTTTGAGCGCTGTTTTGAGTTATATTTCTTTTGTTTTGATTTTGTTTTGTATTACTGTCCTGCATGTAAACATTGTTGTACAACTGCAGAATGCCCATTCGATGATCAACTTCCACGTCTTGAGGATGTTTTTCAGACCGTATGGATTTCTTTTCCTATGTTCCCACCAGCTACTTTGTGCACCACTATCAGCTTTATCAAAAATGGGCAATGTTATTTTCACAATCGGTAAAACAATCTCATAAGATTAAATTCACGGTTTACTGGGCCGCCATGTTGGAAAGCAATTCTTCAATAAGTCATTTTACACATTTTTCAAATCACTCAGACTCAATTGTGTCCTGAGCATGTAAATTTGTAACCGTCTTAATTCAATGGTGTTTAATTTGGAACCTAATGAAATATTTCAATGGCTAGTTTTCAGAAATCTTATCTGTACTCTTTTTGCCTGTTTTAAGACTGACTATGCGTGGTTTATCTATTAGTATTTTTAATATATTATACCTGCAACCTGTTACACAGATCTGATTTTGCTACCTGGGTGACTCTCTTAGAAAGACTTACATAATATGTGGTAGCTTTAATGAACACTGCCCTGTATGGGGTATTACATCAACATATATAACCGGCAAAACACAGAAGGCTCTTATGAGATTTTAATATATGTATGATAAATGATAAGTCTGATACCCGTCTTGACCCTCACACTGGTGATTAAAATCTCTTATCGATCTTGCTCTGTTCTCCCGAACTTAGTCACAGTTTTGCTGGTTTGTTGATTACCATTCACCCTGTGGAAGTCTGATACCCGTCTTGATCGTCTCACTGGTGATTAAAATCTCTTATCCTTCTTGCTCTGTTCTCCCGAACTTAGTCACCATTTTGCTGGTTTGTTGGTTACCATTCACCCTGTGGAAGTCTGGTACCCGTCTTGATCCTCTCACTGGTGATTAATCTCTTATCGATGTTGCTTTGTTCTCCCGAACTTAGTCACCATTTTGCTGGTTTGTTGATTACCATTCACCCTGTGGAAGTCTGGTACCCGTCTTGATCCTCTCACTCGTGATTAATCTCTTATCGATCTCACTCTTTGTTCTCCCGATCGTAGTTACCGTTTAAATGGATTGTAGATTACGCCACATACCCACCCTCTCCCCCAACATTCTGGCTTGCCCCTTGTGGTGCTCTTAGAGCTTAAGGACATCAGAAAGCCGATTTGTTGTGGTGACCTGGTTTGTGCTGTTAATGTATCGACGCGTCTTCTGTGTTGATAGCGTCGTTTAGGGTGGTTTCCTTCACTGATTGGGTTGGCATGCACGCCGTCACACGAGTGAAATAACCTTAAGTACGGCCTAAAACCAATCAAACAAAACAAACAAATCATTCCGCATAAAGATGAGATTGAAATGCTACATTGTTTTGAGCTCTTGTTGTTGAAATTGGTTATTTTTTAGGCCGCTTCCCATGTATGGATTTCGCTGCCCTTTAATCCTTTTCAAGATAATCGTTACATTTGCTTTTTTTGTTTTAGGTGAGTTCATGTCCATATTTTAACATAAATCAGGTGACAATACTTTACGTCTAGATAAGTGAGAGGCTATGACTGATGTAAAAGGAAGCCAGCACCAGCGTTGTTAACAGTCAGCTAGACACAGTTCAGTGCACTTGGCTGCGGATATGTCCTGTGAGGTTGGAGTACGACACTCTACTGATCTACACTCTGCTAATCCCTCTTCTATTTATGTAGAGATTGTGCAAAGTTCACACATAGACAAAAAGGTATAAAAAAAAAAATGATTGAGCATAATGCGGCACCTTGAAAAAAAGAGGGTAGTTGAGCTTTGGAAATTATACAAAATATATATAGCATGTCCACCTACTTTTTAGCTACAGCCCTTTCTAATGGGGTCGTGTCTAAAATCTCCATGGAATCAGAGGAACGAGCTGGAATCCATTTGTTTGAGCTACAAATGAACAATTGTCATATTTCACAAGGTATTTAATCACAAATGAAAATTTATCTGCAATCTACAAAGTCCCATGCCTCAATAACAGTCAATCTTCTTTCCCTCAACACTCTACTGCGGAGAGTTGTAAGGGTGCACAATTCATAATGGTGGTTGTTAACCTAAAAGATAGAAGATTACAGAAGCGGGTTGGGTGCAACTGATAGAAGATTACAGGAGAGGTTTAGTACCAGAGATAGAAGATTACAGAAGCGGGTTCGGTGCAAGTGATAGAAGATTACACGAGAGGTTTAGTACAAGAGATAAAAGATTACAGAAGCGGGTTAGGTGTAAGTGATATAATATTGCAGGAGAGGTTTCGTACAGGAGATAGAAGATTAAATGAAAGGTGTTAATACAAGATAGAAGATTACAGGAGAGAGTTTAGTACCAGACATTGAAGATGACAAAAGAGCATTGGGTGCAAGTGATAAAATATTCGGGGAGAGGCTTAGTACATGAGATAGAAGATTAGAAGAAAGGTGTTAATACAAGACATAGAACATTGCAGGGGAGAGTTCATTAAAAGACATTGCAGCACTGGAGACAGTTGCGCGCAAAATACAGTAGTGTATACAGGAACCAAAGGAATACAATTGAGTGCAAACAGTAAATTTAACCATAATCAACCTTCTACATCTGAACCATGTTGTATTGTTAGTATAAATAAAGTTTTTTCAGTTTGCAGGTTAAGCAGTCTGTTAATTCGTTCTCTTGTACATAATAAGTGCCTTGACATTAAGAACAGTTGTAGTTCTATTATATTCCGGTAGTACCAGTGGTGACAGAATTAATCAATTTTGTTGTCCGGTATTTTAAATAAAACTTTATCGATTAAGATTCCAGGCGCATGCTGACCGGTCACAGATAGTTATACAAAAAACTACCAGGTATTACTGGCCGTTGTTGGTTACAATACACTTTAATACCAAAATCAGAATAACAGTATGGATATTCAACTTCTGGAATACTTTTGGCGCAACGTGTCGGCCTAGACGCTAGGAACGTTTTCAAGCAATGCTTTGGCACAACGTTTCGGTCTAGATGCTAAGACCTTTTTCGAGCAATGAAAAGAAGACATAAACAAATAAATAAATATAGAAGAAATAACAAAATCATTCAAGTGTGCAATTATAACAATAGGGCAGAAAATTAAAAAAAAGAAAGAAAAAATTATTGAGGTGTAAAGTCGTACTCAAGAGTATTTCACCCATACAAAGATTTTGTTTTACCGGTGTATGATGGGATACCCGGAAGAAACCTCCAAAATCGACCAGCAAACTTCTGTTATATTGTTACGGTCATTGTGTATAGCTAAATGGAACATTTACATTTAGGAGACGGTAAATCTATACTACATGCATCCCTACTTCATGTAATTAGATCTATGGGAATACATCGACAAACATATTATCATAGCAAGTTTTATATAGCATATAATTATATTATAAATCTATTCAATTATTAAATTCGACAAGTCTCTTCCATAAAAAAAAAAAAAACAATTCCGTCATGTTTACATTCACATCTTGGTTCGGTTAATGTTACCCTGAATCTGTATCCAGACGAAGATATCTCGTCTACAATATGCGATTTGGATATTCAAGAAACACGTACTCTGGTGTTCCATTAGACGAAACACAAGACTGCTTTTAAGTAATACTGATGTGGTTTACCAACAGATCGCCTTTTATCTAGATTTATTAAATACGTTAACCCCTTTCGAAGTCTACCAACTATGGATTGTCTGGTCTAGTTCCTACACAGTAACGGGGAGATTGTGTGAATAAATGATCTGGAACAATCAAATTTAAAATAAAGTATGCTCATAATAGGCTTCAAGCACACACGAGAATAAATTTCGTGAATCATTCATTGCAGTCAATCTCTTAAGGCCGAAGAAATGACAACCACGCAGACTAAAGCTATGGTATAGTTTTGCAGTCAACACCAAACAAAGCAAAATGCCACCAGCAGAATAATTTGCGCATATGCTTTTATGTCAGCTCATGGATGCGAAGGGTTCTCAGTAACAGTATTTTTATTAACAATCAAACGGAATTTGCAGATGCACTTTCTTTTGTAGCAAGAAGAAAGGCTGAAGAACTGCAATGAAATCCGCAAATATACTGTGAGACGGAAAGTGAGGACTAGATAAGTTCTTTGATGTGCAGTATAAAAGGAATGTGTGCGCAAAAGAAAGACTTAATTGTTTTGAAATCCGCAGACATACCGTGAGATGGATAGCGATGATGAGACCAGTTCTTTGATTAGCCGCCCAGCGAAGCGCCATAGCCAAATGCATTTTAATTTTCCGCAACGAAATTGGAATAAAAATTCTATTCATGCTGTATGAGGGCATGTGGTGACAAGTTTCTGGGGACATCTGAACAGGCATTCCGTAGGCAGACTTCAGGGGCGGACAACTCTTTTATCTGATCGGTAAGCCGTAGTTACGTTCTATCAGAAAACCATCCACAAAAACTACAGCCAAACGAGCCTTGGTATTAACCGCCCCCGTTACTCTATACTTCTTTTAGTTCAATAACATATCCTTCCTTATTGCGAGTCATTAGAAGTAGTACCCTTTATCCTCGACTCTCAAATCCTAAAAAATCATAGCTTAATATATTGCTACATACATTGTATTTCCAAGATTGGACCGAGTTGATTAAATAGAAATAAAAGCCTGTCCCGAACATTAGTATGGTTGGATTAAATATTGACATCGGGCTTGAACATAGACACACTGAAATTAATTGCGCTTAAGGAACAAAAAACAATAAAATGTTCGAAGAAAGCCTTGAAGCTGAGCGTAACATGTAACATGTAAGACATTCATGTAAGAACTGTTTCTATCGCTGTATTCCAGTAGATGGACCGGAGTTAGGTCAGATAAAATCACCATTAATAATTAATATGACTGTGATTGATTCATTGATTGATTGGTTGGGCTTTTACGTCGTTCTTAAGGTTATATCACTTAAATGACGGCGTGCCAGCCCAAGTGGTAAACGAAACCACCCTTAGCGACGCCGGTAACAAAGGACACACAATACATTTACAGGACAAAAAAAACCCAGCACACCACAACAAACCGGCTTCCTGATGCACCAGATACAGCAGCCTCCCACCCAACCACCCGCTGATATGAATATGATAATAACACAAAATACACAATTAGCTGAATACCACAGTCAAGTGTTAGTAGAGACATATGCTCGTTTGTTACTTTAACGTGATTTTACACAGTTAGTAACTGTATTTCACTCAGATCACGCCGTGTCAGCCACATTGATAAAAAAGACGATCTCTATGTAACCAGCAACGACGTCACAGAACACCGCAATTAATCGGTTCTATGATACATTCTTTATTTTCCGATGTAAGGACTAAAAAGCCAAATCCGGCCATTGGCCAGTACTGTGGAAGGAAAATTGGGTAGAATCCAGAAAACACATGGCCTTTCGTTGGTAGCATTTTAACATAAAGGTTAAAACGAGAACTCTCCTTTGCTAGAAATTCAACCCTTTCATCTGTATAACGGCAGTGTTTGCGGAGGATACTCGTGTACATTTATTTCTCCATCCCACCAAAAAGCATTCCTATCTCAATTTAAACTGTACTTGAAGTCGTGGCAGTCGCTCTGCATGCTTGGTTTGAATTCCCAGATTCCAGATTTCTACCATTACGGAATCTGTGGGTGGTTGGTACGACGGTGTTACCACGCCAGGGTAATATGTCATTTCTGGACAGTTTACTGAAGATCTGAATCATCGGACGAATGACTGAATTAGACCAGAGCAAAAAGTAACCCACCTGATAGACGAGTTTGTCCCAACTTCCAGTCCTGTCCACATACCGTGTGATGATGATCAAAGAATAACTGAACAACCAGAGAATAAATCTTTTCAGCATCATTTTGAACAGGCCGACGTGACGTTGACGTGCTAAATCCGGGCGAGCTGACTGTTTCTTTACAAAACGTATCAAGATTAGATAGAAACCAATAGATGTCAGTACTCCCAAAGACAGATCAATGGAATGAATCGTCGTTAACATAGGTCCCACAATAGGTTGGCTTCGGTAGATATAAACGCAGTGTCCTGTTGGTGATATGCGCCTAGCGTCCCCATACATGAGTGAAGGGAAGACGGACCGGAAAGTATTAACCACAAGAGAGGTCAGGCTTCCGACACAAAGCCACTTCCATGTAAACGTTTTTCTTGTTTTTTTGAATGCCGTGATGACGACCCACATTCGACTGAACAGTACAAGACACTGTAAATGCAAAGTGTAGTTGAAGAATAAAACGCCCAGTATTCCCAAAATATCACAAATAAGCGGTACACTGTTCTTCATCAAATTTATTATCACCATTGGAATTTGTACACTACAGAATAGCATATCCACCAGCGCTAAATTAACCACGACCATATGAACAGGGTTACGAAGGCGACGTTTCCTTACTGATGCTATCACGAGAATGTTTCCAACAGTACCGATGATTGCAAGACACGCCAAGCACACACCAAATACAGCTGAGCCGTACATAGAGTTCTTAGATTCAGACCGCACTGAAGAGTTTGTGTGGTTCAATGAATGAGTGGTCACCGGGAAATCTAACCAGGAAACATTCTGCCCTAACCTTCCATCCTCGAACCAGGATATATTAAAGTTTTCTTGAGACGAGCCGTTTGCAGAAAATGTTGAATTATTTGAAGTCTCCATCCGAAAATTCTCTTCTGGGTATATTTTGCAAAATAAACGAAGCTTCCAAATGAAACAACGAAGGTTCAAAACCTTTATCAAGTATTGTCATATGATTATATTTGGTTGGTTGATTAGTGTTCACCACCGTACCAGAATTTCTCTAAACGCCGTTCCTGAAGTTTTCTAAATGCCGAACCTGAATTTCTCAAAACAGCATACCGTAGAGTTTACCTAAACGCCATATCTGAATTTCACTTAAACACAGAACTTGAACTTCACTGAGCGCTGTACCCGTATCCAGTGTACTTGACAAGTGAACAACCAAACTAACACAACCTTATTAAATTGAAAGTATCTTGCCGGTTGAAAGAAAAGATTTCTGCAGTGAGACAGACCAGTTAGTCTATGATCACTATGATTTGACGGTTAAAAATAGAATCAATAACCGTATATACCTTGGTGAACACGTGTAAGTCGAGAGCCTGTCTTTATCTTTATATAGATAGATTGCATGGAATCTGATTGGCTGTATTAGTCATTGCAGTGTAGATATCCGCAAGGTTATCACTCCCCCAGCTAACACTAAAATCCCTAAGATGGCGCTTGAAATTGTAAACTAGCACACTATATTAGGTGTGACAATTCAAAATGAATTTTTTATACAGGCATCTTGGTTTTTATCCATTAAATTTTTCATTAAAATATGTCCCTGTTTTAACTGTACATACATCTTGTGCCCATCTTATTTATCTATTTATTTTTAATATATATGAAAATTTACGCAATCTTAAAACAAAACAAAGAGAAAAACTTGCTGTACCACGTTTCAAAGCTGTTCTCTTTAAACTGTCTTTTAGAGCTAGATGGGCTTTACTTTTTAATGAGCTGCCAAATCATGTGTTACCAAATGTATTGTATTTGAAACGGGCCAGTATAAATTTGTATTATCATAAATTTTGACACTCTTAGTTTATATAGTACAGGTATACTGTTTATAACCCTGTACATTCATTTCATGTTTTATTGTTCATTATCACATTATTTTAGCCTCTTGACTGTCATGAAAATAGGTCTAAGATTATTGGAATTTTGATTTGAAATCTTAATAAGTCTGGTTGCTTGTCATGCCAAATTTGAAAATACTTGCAAGATGTGCTTTTAGGTATTATCCCAACAATGTTACCTATCTACGAAAGCTCCTGCCGAAATAAATCAGTTAGTCTTAATTGTGCTACCTTGCCGTATTGTTCCTACGTTATACAGACTAACACGGCTACCCAAATAATCATAGTTGGATACATTGATTGATTGATTGACTGGTGTTTGACGCCGTGATTAATAGTATTTCACCACGGCTTATTCCAACAGGAGGCAGTCAAACTACCAAATAATGTGAAGTCACGTATTCACTCCATTGGTAGAATAACGTTTTTCAGTTCTAAGCGTGACATAATTTATATTAGCTCGAAACATACTGCAAGAGGGTATAATTAGATAGAAAAATATCCGCTAACATATTCTCTCTTACATCATCAGCATATATCTTAACATTTACATTAATAAGATGATTTTATGGTATCGCTGATATGATATGGGACACAGGTTTGGTAAAGCCTTGAAGAACCCCATAGTTGGTTACACACTTTTCAGTTGAGATAGTTTGATAGGCATACATGTATATAATAAAAACACTTAGAAAACTGTCCATCTGCGTGTCATTTTCCTGATATAATTCCCCATTTCCGCGAAATAATTGTTTTCAAGCGACAAGGAAGCAGCAATTAATGGTCGCAATTAGACAGTCAAACTAAGAGGAAACAAATAAGTCAATTATTTACACCCTTTCCTTTGCTAGCCGGTTATTTGAATGATGCGGTTTACGTGGATACACATCTTGTTTACCTGTCTAACTACAAGGGTTGTGGTGAGATTAAATAATTTGACACAAAAACACTCCACACCTTTAATACTCAACTTGTTTGGACAAAACTAAATCAACACACTCTTAAAAGGAATAACATGGCAATACAACTGTTCGTATTTTGAATTCACTTTCTGTTTCCTGAGGCTGAAAACGTAACAGTTGGTTTCTTTGTTTGACTGGGGTCGTAATTAAGATTATACATACATACATTATTTAGTTTATTGGCGACCCCATTCGAACGAATGATGTGCGCCATGTGTAATTAAGATTATTCACTTATATGAAGGCGTGTCATCCGACTAGGTGAAGTAAATCACCTTTAAGGAAGCTGACAACAGAGAAGACACCACATTACATTTACAGCAAATAACAGTAAACTATAAACAGGTCAGCTCGCTGATGCTAAGACTACCAGGGCACAGAAGTTGTTGGTGTCTTTTAAATAAGTATAGGTTCATATTAATATCGCACAAACGTTATTCAGTTTCAGTTTTGGGCTCAGTTCCTGTTCCATATTACGTACATTCGTACTTGTTTATTAAGTCCCTTCTCGAGATATAAACCAATTTTATCTCCATTAGCTAAGTAACCCATTAATGATTCCACACATCTTTGACAAGGTTATTATTTATTCCCTGTGCATTTAAATTGCTAAAACAAAACTGAAATTAATTATCATTGGCAAAGCGGTTCTCCTTACCGGAAACAAAATCTCTGGTTGAACTCTCATTGAACGTAAAATTACGAAAAATAAATTTTAAAGTTCGCTTATCAATAATTTCATTATTCTCGGATAACATTGAATTACAATAGATACAATTTCAGACAATTCAATAGCTGAGTAACTACTTAACTACGCCTACTTTCTGGCCAATGTAAGCTATAACGAAACACAAGCAGAATTTGTAAAACGCAGTTGTGGGATAACTCAAGAAAGGTAGGTTGGTTAACTTTCATACTGGTATGGTTGTAATGTAGATATCTCTAATTAGTTACTTTCATTGAAATTTGACAAAGAAGTCTTCAGTAAAATACACTAGATATTTAAGAAATATTTTTGCACGCTCTTTTTTATTTATTTTAAACTGTCATCAAAGAGCAGCATGTTTCAAGCTTACCTTCGAGCTGTTATACTTAAGTTGCGTTCACACGATACGATTTGTAGTAACGACTTTAGGGGATTCCCCATTTTAGGAGCCTTTTGATTAGTCGAGGATTTTTCCTGACAAATATCGAACAATCAAAGCGCTGTAAATAAGGGTAATCCCTAGAATCGTTACTACAAATCGCACTGTGTAATTGCACCTTTTACACTGTAGGAATATTACCTTTTCAACAGAGGTAACACTTGCAGTGACTGTACGTTTTACTTATGTTCTTTCGCTGTTTTCTGTTGGAATACAATCGCCATCATATCAGTGGAATGAGCTTTATGCACGGCGTTAAACACAGATAAACCAACCAGTTGTCAAAGTACGATAAAAATGCTTTCCAAGACAGCATCAATCCCTTATATTTCCTAACGTGGCGAGTCACTTTTACGCTAATGATTTTTTTTTTTTTTTCGCTTTGTATGATTTTCTATGCTAGGATCTACTATTCATTGTTGAAGAATGTTTGATAGTCTTAGCTGCTGGATAATAGCAACATTCAGAGTATGCGTCGTGAGAAATTAAACTAGAATGGTGCTTAGAGGACGCGATACATTCCAAGACATGTGACATACCGTCGTACTATAATTTGTCAATTTGCAAACGCCAAGATTAAATGAGGTCAGCAAAACAAAGCACATCCTTTTATGTTTAAGCGTAACCAAACAAAAAGTGAGCCTGAGTAGATATATTGCTCTAAGTTTGTTGATAACATTCAGTATCCTCTTAGAGCCAACTTTTCCCTTAAATTGTATGGTGTGCCTAACTTGCCATATCGTTTTTGTCTATTACATTAAAAAAAATATTAAATAAACATTTTTCATAACAATTGTTTCACAGTAATTTTTAGTAGGTTTTATAATGGGCGTACAGTTTTTGAGACGACAATAATCAATATTTTTTAAATAATGGCTAATTTTTCAGAGGATACTGAAAGTTACCTGCACAGTCAGAACACCATTTTAGTACCTTCTGCTAAAAGCATAACACGTGTATTGTAATCCTTTGATGGAGCGGTATAATGTTTCTAATGGATTCCGCGACTAATACATGGTTACATTTTCAAGCTTTAAAAGACGTGTCTTTGTCTTTGGGACTGCACTGTTTTCTGCGGTAATTGTATATATATATATTGTTACCAAGAGCAATCACATTGACACAGGGTTATAATGGTTATAATAGTTTTCTTTATATATCTTGCGTTTCATACACCACACTTGCTTTTGATCTCATTTTTTTCGTCTCATGGATGGACTACGCCCTTGGGCCAATTTTTTACACCTTCTGACGTTTTGTCTTCTGTAAGAGTCAATATGAACATAATGTATATATTTTATGAAAGCGTGTGACCTGGGCATGTTAGATATGTAATTTGTTAAACTGTTGCTACAACCATGTAGAAAATATTCAGGATTAAATCAAATTACATGAAAACAATAGCCTCCCTTTTCCACTTCAAACTTTGAGAAAATCATTCAAGGTATCTCAACTTTAATCTTACATGCTGATCAATGACTATTAGAACTAGTAAAAGGTATCTGTGTTTTCATTTTTGCCTAGTTCTCTCTTTATAGCAAGTTTTCTCAAATTAATTCACATTAAGTTATTAAAATTGGACTTTCTGCATTAAAAGACGAATTTTAAAAAACGTAAGACCACTTTATAAATTCTGAGATAAATTTTACTTGATTCTTATGTTACTAACAAGCATGCCGAATTTCACCGGTGTAGCTCAAAGGATTTTCGAGATAACGGAGTTTAAAAGTTAAATTTCCTCAAAAAATAAAGTGTTAGAAATCGGGCAAAAAACATCCGGCTGTGCATTGCAAACAAACTGAATCAACATTTTCAAACTTAAAATTATATGATTTCTAATTGGAATTTTTATATAAATTTCCCACAATATACAGGACACGAAAGAGTATGTTCTAATAAAGAAATAAAAATAAATAATAACAAAACAAATGAACAATTTTGACCCTCAAGGGGTAGTCCATCCTTAATAGTCATTTGTGGTTGAAATATAATCAATAGCGCAATTAGATTTTTTAAAATGCAGTGCATATTTATATACATGGTGTGAATCTTGTCCGGTTGACCATATCTCAATAAAAAGAATAATAATTAAACTTTTATATTTCGCAGGTTGAGCTTCTTTTTTTTTTAGATTTATTACGCGGACTTAGACGCCCTTGTAAAAGCAGGTAAATCATTTTAGTTGAAGTCGGCATGTTCCTGTGATATGAGTTGAGTTTGCAGCTCTTCCCTCTCTTACTTCAAAATGTCTATTTGGGTTACTTGTAAGGAAAAGAAATAGAAAAATACCCTCTGTATAATATATGTCTTTTTGAACGTTCTGTGGTAGCCCAGTTTAGATGTGGGTTTTACTTCTACGTGTCGAGGTCGGTAGATATATAGGGATTTAACCAGCTATGTAATGACAATAGTATTGAGGATGTAATCCACTCTATTTTTAAATGTTCTTTTTATGAGAGGGATTGAATAGAGCTACTAGAAAGGATCAATTTCCAAGACAACATAGAGCTCTGTGATAAGATTCATTGTTTGTTCAAGAATCACACTCGCAAAATATGTCATTTTATTGAGACATGTTACTGCAGATGTAAAGATATGCTTTATTCTTTGAGATCACATAATGGTGCTTTATAAAAGATTTAAAGTGGTTGATAAGCCCGATATGGCTGGGTGTTAAATATGTAATGTTAAATTTAACTAGAAAAGAAGCAATCTTACATTGCTTGAATGTATCGCTCTATGGGGGGGGGGGGGGGGGGGGGGGGGGGGGGGGGGGGGGGGGGGGGGGGGGGGGGGGGGGGGGGGCGGGGG
>JAVFBZ010199493.1:0-13897 GCA_032466195.1 Katharina tunicata | reverse complement strand
AATTTTGGGTCAAAAGTTTTGTGCAGATCAAATGAAAACAGTTAATGTAAGTCTTCGAAGTAGAGCGGTTTGAAACCCCTGATAACCAATCATACCTTGGTGAAAATAAAGATTCCATGTAACTGAATAGATTTTGATGTAACTTCATTTTTGTGTACATGGTAATTTTGGGTCAAAAGTTTTGTGCAGATCAAATGAAAACAGTTAATGTAAGTCTTCGAAGTAGAGCGGTTTGAAACCCCTGATAACCAATCATACCTTGGTGAAAATAAAGATTCCATGTAACTGAATAGATTTTGATGTAACTTCATTTTTGTGTACATGGTAATTTTGGGTCAAAAGTTTTGTGCAGATCAAATGAAAACAGTTAATGTAAGTCTTCGAAGTAGAGCGGTTTGAAACCCCTGATAACCAATCATACCTTGGTGCAAATAAAGATTCCATGTAACTGAATAGATTTTGATGTAACTTTGTTTCATTTTTTTGTACATGGTAATTTCCGAAAACTGCCTACAGGTACATGATGCTTCATTTTCAAGAAATCGATGACGTTTCGTGTTGTTGGCCATTAAGCTGGTGGGAAAACAGTTAGGCGACATTTATTACTCAAATGATTCTCGTTTAACTGTACAGCACTTAATTTGAAGAGGAGCAATCTCATAGGGGATCTCATATTTATTTAACAAACAGGACTGGAACAAATAATCATCAAAAACATCACGAATCACTTGAGACCAGCGATTTGAACTGATTGTTTGTTAAAACAGCCGAAGCAAATGATTTCCAACCTTTTACAAGATACAGTATTTCACAGTCGTCTTGGTTATGTACAGTACAGCCTTAAGTCGTTATATTATAGAATAAGAGAAAAGCCCACCACCGAAATATTAACAGCGACATGGACTCTCTTTTCGGAGTTTCTCTTTTATTCTGTTTTACTTTCGATTGACATTTGGAATTAACGTGTAAAATATTTATTAGACACAAAGAAAATGATTCCGCATTTTTTTTTTGAAAATAATGTGCTGGCAATGGGTCAACCAAATCATGGTGCAGTAACATCGTGGCAAGGAATATCAGCCGTTCGGTGAACTAGCAGTGGGGACAGTCCATTGTCCGAAATTCTCCAGAGAATCAAGATCTGGCTGTGACATTTTGAAATTCCATCGAGAATATGTTCAATTAACTCTGTGTTATCTAGAATCAAATACCGTTTCTATATATAGTATAACACACTTACGCTATTGTGTATTTTGCGTGACAACTAACATGTGCCCACTCACTGTAATCCTCAGACAACGTCTTCGTTAAATTTATTTTCTGAATTGCTAAATCTAGCACAACTGTAAGCCGCCCGACCTTGTCAGACATGAACATTCGAAGAAAATAACGTTTAAAGTTATATATTCTTTATAAATTTATAATGTGTTTTCTGAGCTGACAAATTCATGATTCTGCGTGTCTCTTACTATTCTATAGGTAGCTTGTACATGTTAAACATTCCATGGCATTTAGAATTTCAATTGACAATAAACAAACACTAAACTGGTATAAAATAAAATTCACACTTCTGACATATGAATGGAAAGGTCAGTGAATGAATTCGAAAAAATATACAGTCAGACCTATAATCGACACGAAGTTTAATAGTCATTATGTCGAAAAATGCGGTCTCAAACTACTTAGTCAATGTCTGATGTGTTAGAGAAAAGATAAAGTGAAGTAATTCATACGAAATAAGCTTGCGTCGCAGATTAACTCATTAACTCATTGACACTCAAATGCGTCCCGTAACATGGTCATTAAATAATAAGGCGACGTTAATATACGAGTAAAACAGTCCAGCTCAGTTTAGAAGATGAATAGATGGCCATGCCATAAACGATAGTGTATTGTGTGTGTGGTTACCTCAAACGGCAATAGTCCTATTGAACTAATGGCTTGGAAACAAAACAATAGCACAGGGATATTTGGCATTATATACATAAAATGCGTCAATTGTCAAATCTGGTGCTGAGGTTGATGACACACTTCTGGGAATAACACAGAGCAGCGATTACATCTAAATGCGATATTCGTGTCGGTTGTATTGGAGTACTTTGCATTTACACGATGATATTTGCTCTGATGGTGATTTTGTATCGATTAATTCCACGAAACTAAAACTCTAATGAAATGAATTAATGATAACATCATGGTTTAAATGAATTATGCAACAAATACTGTTTACATCAACACGTGTCTAAACAACGACTGTGTAACGCACACTTGCGTTTATGAGTATATTTATAAACTGATATAATGTTTAAATAAGCTTAAATATATTTCCACAGGTTGACTATTACCCAACGTGATGTATGGAAATGATATTTATATATATGTTACGCTATTAGTGGGGCGCTGTCATATATATAATGATTATTAAAACGACAAACACCCTGCTTTGGTTTCTAATTGTTTAACATCAGTGAAAGAGAAAGCGCATTGTGTGATACACGCCTATCATCTTAAGGTACTTGATGATAAAATCGCCAGCAATGTTGTCTAATAAATCCTTCATAGATGTGATTGTGTTGACCAATCAGACGGAACAACCAATAACCAAGTCATGTACTTGAACTCACTGTCGTTTCACCGAACAAACTTACCGTTTCAACAAAAATCACTGGTCTTATACAAATACAACCCGCAGCAGGGACTCATTGGAAACAGTAAATATTATAGATATTTTAATTGTCAGAAAAATGTCCATTTCAGTTACGATATTCAATAAAATATGTCCAATGGCTAAGTGCTTCTGTGACATCAATGAACTAATTTAATTCTGATTTACGTTCGTTTCAAACAGTTTGTAGATGGCAATTTCCGGAATCTATCTACAGATATGCTGCTCTTTGACGAAATAGATAACGTTTCGTGCTGTTAACCAATAAAATTGTGGGAAAACATTTATGAGCAGTTTGTTAATCAAATGTTTCCTGTTTAAATTTACAGCCATCGATTTGTGAATAAGAAATTTTATAAATGATCGTATATTTATATACTCTTGACAAAAATATATAAAAAAACAACAAAAAACAGAAACTGGAGAAAAAATAAAGAATCAAAGACACCAAGAATCGTTTCAAACCAGAAGTAATGTATCCTTGAACAGATTTCTTGTTCAAACAACAGAAACAAATTATTTCTATAGCAAACATCCGCGTGGTGAACAAATTTATCAAGTCAACATTTCTTTTCCACATAAAACGAAAAGATATGTGAAGGATTAGATGGATTGCATACCGATTTATTAGGTTTGTGGTCAGATTTGGAACGAGCTTACGTACTAATAACTGGTTTACTGCTGTGGATTTAGAGACATAGAATTACAAATTTACAACTCTAGAATTGTAAATGCGAACGCAGGGACCAATGACTCAGGCTTCCACATACACAGGACCATCGCCATTAGATATCACAATTTCATCCTATTTGCATATTGTATGTCTTCCGTGACGAATGTATATTTGCATTAACCTTCGCTCCCATCTTTGACGTTTATTGTAAGAACTGATCTACACCAACGTATACATGCAATGATAACAGCCTTGTATGGAATAAAGAAATTCCTGACAATGAAATAATAATGTCACCATGGGCTTCTGGTTCGGGGTTTCTTTTATATTGTATTACATCAATTGGCATTTGGAATTACTGGATTCTTCGATCAAAAGAACAATAATTCGCATTTTTTAAAAGATATTGTGCTGACAATTAGTCAACCAAATTAATGTCACGTGATTTGTGCCCACATACATGGCGGCAGGAAAATCTCTCATAATACATTCGTCAAAAAGATGCTGCCTGCCCTAAAGCTTTTGGTTTAGCATGGTTGTCGCTTAAAGACACTCTCTCATAATGAAAATCTGGGATTATCAGTTCATACAGTTCATTGACCTAAGCTCTGCAGAGAACCATGCTCAGATAAAAAAAAAAACGTCCAATTAACTCATCTCAAAGCAAATTCCGTTTTCATAAATAGTATCACGCACTTACGCTGTTGTGTATTTGCGTGACAATTGCTATAATCCCAAGACAACGTTTTCGATTAATACGTTTTCTGTATTACGAAATTTAGCACAATTCTTAGCCGTCCGCGTGAACTTTTCAACAAAATAAAGTCTAAGTTGAAATGTATTTTATTGATTAATAAGGGTTTTCTGAACTAAGCAAAAAATGACACACGATTTCTTGCATGTTTCTTATTATTTGTTATAGGTAGCTACTACATGTAATATCTCTTATGTGACAGGTACACTTCCCATTGGCACCTAACATCCACAAAAAAACACGAAAACATGTCAGTTGTATTGACGTACTTCGTTGTATTTTCACGACGGTATTTGCTCTCATTGTGATTTTGTATCGATTACACGAAATAATACTCTTTTGAAATGAGTCTAGTTAAAAAGTTGCAGCTTTGCCAATGTTTATCAGATCGGTGTGAAACTAGGCACGGTTGCTATTTGGACGATTGCACATATTTGGACACAACCAATTTTGGTATACCATGTCGTCACACGTTGCTCAAAGCTTTAAATTTGTTGAAAATGGAAAGAAAAAAAACCAAAAACGAAGTCATAGTGAAATTTGAGACACTATCGAGTGTAGTGCTTTTACATCTTTTTTATGATTTCTCGATTTCTGGTGCATTGCTTGTGCAATGAATACATGCATTTATGTAGTTCTTACAAATTAAAGTAACCCACAATTTCACAATGTAACCGTAGAAAACCAGAGACTGTACAAATGACAGAATATAGTGTTGTGTGACCAGTATCATTTAAGTATACATTTATCTTAGTGATATGATCACTACAAGAAATGTAGCACGTACATTTTACTTACAGTTCAGTTGAATTAGCTTTCAGTGGAAATCGAGTAACAGTACAAATAATGCAATAGCATTTTCATTAACAACTTAATGTGGTCTACACATTGACTATGACTTTGTTTCTTCGTTTCCTTTCATATTAAAAGGGCCATAGCTATGGAACCATGGAAGCTACATGCACAATGATAAAACGAACACAGGGCGAAAGTTGACTAATTATTTTGCAAAGTATGAAAGCTTTTAACAGTTCGAAGTGTACCACAACGTCGTCTGTATTGACTGATTAGAACAACGTCTAGCATTACATGACGCATTTGATTAGCTAATGGATTAATCGCGTAAAGGAGAAAGTCCTAGATGTCTCAAAGCCTAAATTTAATTATTACTATTCAGATTATGTTTGCAAGCTAAGAGCTAATGCACCAGTTATTAAACATAGATACCGGGGTTCCAGGTAAACGTAATCTACATAATTAATTTAATCAACAGTAGGTATGGATTAATGTGTCTGCTGACTCTTCTTGGTTCTCAGAAAATATTACTGGCACCCGACTGAAGATGTAACATTGTAAACCTCAATTTTGTTTTTCAAAACCGATTTACCTGGTACTTTAATCTTTACTGCCAACATTGCAATACAATAGATAGTTTGTTGATTAAGCATTTAATTAACGTCTTGGTCATTGTCATTTCATTTATAAGATGACAATGTACTTAAATAATACTAACAAGCACCAATACGGCAATGCAAATGATAATTCTGATGCTGGATTGAAAAATATTTTTAGCGTTATTAACAGCATGAAATGTTCAAAACATACCTTTGGCCATATGGTCGCCATGTTCCGACATCATCAATGTTTCTTGTTTCATTAAAATCGTACAAGACTATTGTATTATATTTCAAACTCTAAGTTGTGTAATCAGCGCTGTGAGCGAAATTGATACAAAATATAGTTAAAGAGTGGTATAAGTATAGGCAGTAATAACATTTATTATCTTCTACAATGAGTACACGGTACTTAGTAAAACATCATTGGACAATACCAGGTATTAACCGGACTGAGACACAGTTTAACTTTCATCGAATGCACATATATAAAATAATTATAAAACGACAAACACCCTACCCTGATTTCTGTACAGTTTATATGATTTGCTTGAAATCTTTGTTGGCGGTTTTGAGATCATTTGAATCTTATCAAAAGGATATATATGCCTATTGAAATAGATACACATGCCAACTGTATTTTGATACAGGCCAAATGAGTTTAGCAACGGTGTTGTATTATGTGATGCAAACATTTTATTTGGTTTAGATCAACATTTGTGAAATACGTTTGAGACACTTTCTGTAATCCATCCATTGGTGTGCTAACGTGATACACATGCCAAATGTATTTTGATACAGGCCAAATGAGTTTAGCAACAATGTTTTATTATGTGATGAAAACAGTTTATTTGGTTTTGATCAACATTTGTGAAATACGTTTAAGACACTTCCTGTAATCCATCCATTGGTGTGCTAACGAGATACACATGCCAAATGTATTTTGATACAGGCCAAATGAGTTAGCAACTGTGTTTAAATATATGTGATGCAAACAGTAAATTTGTGAAATTTGTGACACGTCTAAGACACTTTCTGTAATCCATCCATTGGTGTGATAACTATTGTCTCATCTTCAAAAATCAATGTACATTAGCAATAGTATCGCTTGTATTATGGGATAATATTTACGTGACAGTTATTTCTTAGCTGTCAATTAACTCCATGAAAGTTGATAGATGATGCCGCGTATTTTACACAAGAAGAATAGAACGAAAACAACAAGGACGATATGCATGTTTTTGTCTTTTCGATTCTCGAAGTATTTTGTTTCTTAAGATAACGACAACAAATTAATTGGAACCATTATACAAAATACTGTTAACGCACAAGGTAAAAAGCCCTCCTGAGAGATTTTAAAGTTATTGCACCATATGAAAATACCGTTGAAATTAAACTTTTGTGTGACAAGATAAAATATCGTAAAACATGGCACTTAATGAAGCGTTACTCCTAAACGTTTATAGTCAGTCTAAAACAGTTCGCCTAGATTTTGCGTTTTTAAATGTTTGTGATATTTTCAGTTTAATGTTGCATATTTCATCGGACGAGAGTGGCGAATTTCGCCACAAAAATAAAAACTAAATGCTAATAAGAATTAATTTTACTCGGCAGACACAGAACACCATTATGAAGATTGCATCTACCAGACACCCCAGGCGCTTTACTTCAACTCGGAGATAGTTAATGCCATCAACCGTCAGCCCACTGGCTCGATCCAGCGGGCATTATGCCAAGATTCCCGGAGTTTATGCTTTCTGTCTGGGATGGAAAAGTATTATTTGTGAGTTCGATTTAGGGTTTTACGTCGTACTTAAGGTTATTTCACTCATTCGACGGCGTGTTAGCCCAGTAGGTACAGAAAACCACCCTAAACGACACTGTTAACACAGAAGACAATAGGGTTCATTTACAGGACGAAGACCAGGGCAACTTAACAAATAGGCTTACAGCTGCCACATACATCATTGGTAACCATACAGGAGGCTCCTGTCCAACCATCGCTTGTGGAAAGAGCCTTGGAAATGCAAATCACAGTAATTGTCAAAGTTATATGATTCGGAACAATTTACTTCGCGTTCGCTGTGCCAGTTCAAACGCGTCTCTTGATAACAATTGGAACATTGGAGGAAAGCCATAATATTTATGCAAAGGAATATGATAGTATTATTCCTTATTTAATTATGCTTGTGAGTGTTTTATATTGGACTTTTTATCAATTTGATCATATTTCAATCTGTCCTTGTTTCGGGCATGTACAGACATTTTCTGTGTTTAGTTTGAGGGTGTTTTGTAGCGTACTTTGCCCTGTCGAAGTCGAACAAAGCCTGTCCAGAATAACTGGTTAATTTGTTTGTGATAAATTGTTAGATGTCTAAATGCATGATTGTAAATACCAGTTACACTAGCGTGCAGTTGATCCCATCATTATTTCTGATACAGTTAATTACATTTTCTCTCTTCTTTATCATAGTTTTCTTATTATGTTTGCCTGCTGACAATCGTTAAGGTTGAAGCCATTAACCATCTCCGAGTTGAAAAAAGTGCATGGGGTAAATGCAATCTGCATAATGGTGTTCTGTGTCTGCCGAGTAAAATTCATTCTTGTTAGCATTTAGTTTTCTTTGTGGCGAAATTCGCCACTCTCGCAACTCTCGTCCGATGCAATATGCAACATTAAATGATGTGATTATAGACAGGAATGTTTCTAATGCTTTTGTGTTACAATGAATTTAACCCAAGCAAATTTTATAAGAATCACACAGGCTGTGGTCATAATCGATTAGCAAGGAAACAAGTTGCATGCGCTAGTGATGTGTACTTAGTTGATGTTAGATAGGAAAGTAAGAGGTAGCCTACAATTTGTGTATTACACGTATTTTTGTGAGAATGTGGCACTTTAGTATACTTATGTGTACATTTATAATACTTTGTTCAATCTATATACTGCAGTCTGTCTAGTAATTAATATGCTTACGGTTTTATCATCTTTCAGAAATCGATGGAGATTGGTTATGTCACATTTATCCATTGTATTGTCAGAAGAAATTTATCTGATAGTTATTTCTCAGCTGCCACTTCATAATACGTTACACATGTCAATTAAAACCCATGCCAATTGATAGATTATGCCTCTTTTTTCACACAAGCACGGAAGGTCTTTGTTTCTTAAAATATCGATAACAAGCCATCACCCAAATTGTTTTCACTCGTGATGGAAACTGGCAACGTGGCAGATTTTAATATTAAAGTTATTGTACAATAATTTAATCAATACATTAAAAGAGGATACAACGCCAACTAGTGTAGCGCGGAAATAGTTGTTTGCATTTTGTATTCGACACATAAATAACAAAACTATTTTAGATGATATCAGGTCAGTCTAATCGAATTATTCCGATGAATTGAGTTCTAGGACCAGGGGAAATACGCCATACGAGTGACAAGATAAAATGTCGGGAAAACATAGCTATAAGTGAAAGGTGATACGGGTTCATATTGCTTAAGACTTGGATTGTCGCCAATTACACTTACAAGCTCATGTACATCCAACAGGTCCGAGGCGAGCCCAGTGATTGAGTGACAGTAAATCCCTTTATTCCTGAGTCTGATAAGGACACAGTGATGGAAGAGATTCCCGCTCAGATAAGATCGAGAATAAAACATGCCGACATAAAGATCAATCGCCAAAGCTTATCGTCGCAAAGAACAAATCTATCATCTACTTAATGTATCCAAGAGAGTATTGCAGGCCAGATTGTTTGTGGACAAGGCAAGGCCTACATTCCTGTGCAACCAACGTTTATTTTTCATAAGTAACCATTCAATTGTGTAAAGAAAGACAATTATTTTCCATAATTTAAATAAACAAGAAACAAAATCAATGGCTCTGATCAGCTCTGACTTACAGGGCTACAAAGATGTTAACTGAAACGTTCCGGGTCCGAAATGCCACATTTAATTGGTAAAAATTATCCGAATCAATATAGTTGACCTTTTCTGCCCATGTAAACGCTTAACGTTGGTTTCCGGTGTCCAATAGTTCACCTACGAGTGACGTTCTTAGAATGCTGTGATGTATTAATTTGTGACATGTCTCGTCCGACCTAGCTGACAGGCTGCCAAGATATTCGCCAAGATTTATATCATTGCTGCAAATTGCCGTGAAAACGATAACTGCCAAGAATTGATTCAACTAAAATAGCCCGACTCTGAGGTCGATCAAAGCCAGATAATTAAGGTCTACCTGATCAACGCCCAAGTTATTTTAAGCATGTCAATATTTCAGGATTAGCGCAGGATAATTTTTATGCAAAGACATGTGGTAGAATTATAATTCAGTGTACAAAGTGTGTGAGTTCTGTGTAAGTACTTTTATCTTTTCTTAATCTGGCCTCGTTAGTGACATCCACAGAATGTTAAACAATTATGTTATAATAATCGATGCTGCCACCGGCGGACAGTACACTGTAGCATAAGTAGTGCGCTGTTCGAAGTTGAATAACGGTAAGCATCACTTGGTCACATGTAGTTGACGAGAAAGTCTCATATGTCTAATTGCATGATTGTAAATATCAATTACACATGCATGCAGTTTATGTGTGCATTTTATCTGATCAAGCTGATTACATTTCCTTTCATCTTTAACCTTCTGTTCATATTATGTATGCCTGTTTAGGTTCCTTACGGTTAAAATCATTACACATCTGAATAATCTGCATACTGGATTGGATCAAAGACTGAACATCGCATTCGGAGTATGCAGAGTAAACTTGAATCGTATTTTAATGTTGTCAGAGGCCTGGCACTCACCATCTTCTCGAGACAAGGCGAGGCCCGACCTAAAACTCTATTCCTCCCATTGCCACGTTTACTAGTTACTTCTTGTCAAGCAGGAGGAGTTATCTCTCCTAGCGCCAGTCCCTGGAGTCGTTCAACAGCCAATGGCATGATAGATAACAAAAGAGGATTTATACAAAGGTGACGGCCAACACTGAGGAACAGGAGTTGAGAGACAAATTTAAAGAAGTAAGACTGAAGTCACATATAAAAATATGTGTAAAGGCGTATTTGATTGGACTATGCGTTTTAGCGATTTTACTTTGAAGATTGTCTGACAGCGAAAACCGGGTATCCGTGGAAAGGCCTATGTCAGAACGTTGTGGCGACATAAGAATTGCCTAGGGAAGTTGGGCACTCACTAGCGATTTTGTTTCGTGGAATGCGTCACATTCGTTCAATAGAATGGTCAACAATGAAATATTTGATCATTGACAAAATTTCCAACTGGAAGCTTAGAATGTTACCAATGAAACTCAAATGCATATTTATACTTCACAGTGTCAGTTATTGAACTTGTTCAAAGGGTGTATCGTGTAACATGATACTCTCTAAGGACCAGATGACGTGATGTACGATTTTTAAGACGGTCATAAAAGACGATACACCGAACGAAAAACAAAACTAGTAACAAAATCGTCCTCGCCAATGTCTGTTTTGTTTTGTAAGATTTACCAGATTTAAATGACGCTGACACAGGTTCTGGATACGGAGTGAGTGTATCATCTATAACAATTATGTTGATAGCGTGTCGAATATGCGAATGTCGCTACCATGACAGCGGTGTCAGATTCCAGTGACGCCGAAAACATACAACGACGTTGCACAATCAAATATAATGATTGTGGAGCACGTGCACATATGTTGTTTATAATATACATGACTAAATTCAGTCGATTTTTATTGTCCGTTTGAATAATGTTTCTTTTCTTATCATCCAAGAGATTGTTTAACTCCAGTGTGTTAAGCGTAGTTTATCCCCCATCACCGACAAATTGGCCAATCAAAAAACATGTTTTCATTGCAGATAATAAGATTTGCTTCCCAACAAGACATAGCAACTAAAAAGCCATTAAGTATCATATTAAAGAAGCCGCCGGACATCATAAAACCATGTTGACAACTCCTTATAGTAATGAATTCCGCAGCATGTTTGGTATTAAATGTTAATTATTTCATTTTACCAGATAAAACAAAACTTAGATGACTTTCAAGAGTCAAGACAGTAACTAAACGATTAATTATTGGTGAAATTACATACAACGCAAGAAGGATTAGACGACAGTTAACAATTAACTCTCAAGTCCCTGCAGCGGTAATTATTTCGTTAAGAGTATTAACAGGGACGAATGTTTTGTTTTAATTAAAATGAATCATTTATTCTAATAACCATGATTTTAAAGCTCATTAATCAGTTTTCTCTCATATAAGTAAATGTTAAGACTCCAATTAGCCAGATAGCGAACAAACTTTCTGACAATATACATACGGTTCTTCGACCTTTCTTTCGTCAATTCATTAGGGATTCATTGAATGCCCATAATTAAACAGTCTACATTTATCAGGTAAAGAATACTTCTGTCTTCATATTTTACTGGAGAAAATACATATGCTTACATTTAAACAAATATTGCGTTTGTCTTAATATAAGAAATGTGCCAACACATAAACACATTTAAATATAAATTATGTGAAATGTATTCTTCTTTGAGCGGAATTTATAAGTTATTGTACTAACCAAGACACAAGTACATGAATTGTAACTTGTGAATTGTTACTAAAGCAAAAATGGTTTTGGTTGATTTTATTCCAGCCGAAGTAAAATTGTTGTCGAAACACTCTGCTAACTGGCGTCAATGAAGAGCAATATAGTTGGATATACAGTTAATTAATTCACGATGATGGGAGGGTGATCTGAGCAATCAGGAAGTCGATTTGTCCTGTGGATGTACCTTGGTGTCTTCTGCGTTGTCAGCTTTACACCGAGTGGTTCCCGTCACCCGTTGGGCTGACCAACCTTCATATCAATGTAATAACTTAAGAGCGGCGTAAAAACATAATCAAACAAACAAATCAACACGCAATGTCTATGGTGAGACAGTAACTAAGACGCCTTAAACGGTATTGAAACAAAACTGATACAAAAATGAATCTTGAAATCAGAGAAACAGATAACCTTAACATTGGTCATGAGACAAAATATGGACATATATATTATTTCAGCTCGAAGGAACAGTTATCGACGTTAGGAATGTTGTATCCCATCATTGTCATGTCATTTCTGCAAATGATTTTTCACTGAAGTTCGGTGGTGCCGGATGCGAACAAAATAAGGGATTTCAATTTGTGACATTATATTATAATATATAGTGATTCTTGAGACTTAAACAAATGTTTCTTGAGCCTTGATTTCATCAAAATTTTAAACTAATGTGGAAGAATTCAAGGTTTAATCGAAACAGGTTGACGTTAACAAACATCTTAACATATAACAGCGACGATAAAGTAAAATAATTTCTCTATCTATACTAACATCACCGTTCTCTTCTTACTCTGTTTCATTTTTAAAGCATATAAGTGATAATGACCAGGGAGCGGTTGACGCATTTCTCATTTATTTTCCTTTATCAGTGGAACAGGTTGGACAGACAGTTCACGATACATGGTCAGCCACTCTCATCCATAATGACCTTTTAAAATTTCGCTAGTTAGATCAAGTATGTCTCGTTTGGTTCTACTTGACTTCCTGGTATATCATGGAAATGGTGGCCATACGTTGTCGAAGGCGGTCTTTCAGATTGGTAATTCCGTTTGCTGTTTGTACAGTTATAGAGCTGGACGGAAAATGAAATCTGCCTGTGAAATGATATAGGTAAACTGAAGTTACATGTGGGGTCCGGAAAAGGATATGATCTCGTGAAATCTCTTTCACCTCACGATATTTTTTTGCCATGACAAAATGCAGTAATTGGGCCGCATTGGCAGGTGTTTTCGAACTAAGCTTATTGCTTTAAAAAACTATTTTATCATGAAGACCGTTTGAAAGAGGAAAATGTATTAGAATATGTTCTTTACATACATTTTGATTACACAAAATAGTCGTCTTGAAATGTGAATAAAATAGAATTGTCATACAGTTTACCTTTGGCGATTACTACAACCATGATTACGTTAGATTTATTTGAGTGGCATTAAGAAGCTGGTAGGTATAGAACACAGACAAATTGTTACGAACTACGCTTCTAAGTTTATTAGCACGCGACGTTTCGGTCTTTAACCCAAGACCATTATCAAGCATATGTTTGATAACGTACTTAGGATCTAGACTGAAACGTCGCGTGATAATATACCTAGAAGTTGTAATCCATAACAATGTGTATGTGTTCTATACGTTAGATTGTTAGGATTTTGTACATGTGTACATGTATGCTTAACAACGCAGACAAAATGCTGAACAAAACACATAACAGCAACACACTCTATCATTGGACCAAAAATCTCATGCAAAATCTGTATTAATATTGGTCTTAGACTGTGATGAATGTCATCTTGTGTGTCTGTGTGTGTGTGTG
>JAVFBZ010199483.1:0-13898 GCA_032466195.1 Katharina tunicata | reverse complement strand
CTGTACACATTGTGAAGATCATCACGGCTTGCTAGAAATTAAGTGTCCGTCATCTCATAACTTTAGAATGAAAATTCATTCACATTAAAAAGGAACCATAATTACTTTTACCAGGTACAGGGGCAGCTTGGAATAAGTGGACGAAAGTGGTGTGATTTTGTCGTTTGGACATGTTTGGGAATATCAGTGGAAAGACTCTTTGTGGACAGTGATTTTTTCCAGCATCACATGTTGCCATCTTTGAAGGACTTTTATGTCCGAGCCTTTATTCCTGAATTATTCACACGCCGTGTTGAACGAGGATTTCCATTGTACAAACAAGATGTAGACATGTACAATATACCTGCAGACACTAGAACTAGATAAAATAAAAAAAATATGTATGTCAAAACAGTTAAGTCTGAGGCATCATCCATTGGCACACCTCTTTGCATGGGTGTGTCACACTGACGAAAAAGGGGATGGGAAAGGGCCATCACCTACTCACTTTGTCAGCCTGGCACACATGTGTGCGAGGGGTTTCCAGTCCACACGAGGAGCAATAAGGGGTTGGTACTGGGCCATCTCCCACTACACTGTTTCTTATGTGGTCTGGAATAGTGCCAATGGATTAGATGCTTTCTATATCAGTCCAAATTTCATATTATATTATTATCATTATTTTTCCTTCCTCTTTTTTTCTTGTAAACATTGTACACTAGTGATTACTGACCCTAGTCAAAAATTGCTGCAGGCAAGGGGACATCGATTTAAACCAAGGCAGGGTAGGATTGTAATTAAAACTAAATATCTATTAATATAACACATGCTTATATGGATTTGAAGTTCTGATTTATGATCGACACAATTGATAATTTGCTATGCCAAATGGACATGTCCAGAATGTGATTCCATTGATAAATTATTTGACCCAATCCACTGGCCAAACCAAATTTAAGAACAAAATGGATGGCCAAACCAAATTGCACAAAACGAACACAAAAATACTTCATTTGTTAGCATTTTATTGTTTTCTCAAAACAAAGAATAAAGAAGCATAAATACCTAATCAGTATGACATAATTAAATTGCACCTTTAATACAGAGGTAATAGCAATATATCTGCATCTATTTTTCTATCCTTTGATATACATGTATGCAGTAAAAACAAAGTATTCATTCTAGTTTACATGCATGCCAATGGAATTGCGCTTTTGTTGTCATTTACTCAACTTTCACGTTTATTCAAGTGTCTAGGTAAGTGATAGCCATGAGGAACTATCACTATTATGAGGACTATGGGCAATCTAAATACCACTCCAGAAGGAAGGCTTGAGAACTTACTCGGTGAAATTCCGTTGTTATTCTCACAAAATATTTAATAAAAATGTAACGTATCTGTGACAGTTAATGTTGACGGCTAAGTTAAGGTTTATTATTTTGTGAGAATAGCTGAATTTCATCGGGTAAGTTCTCAAGCCTTCCTTCTGGAGGGGTATTTAGATTGCCCATAGCTCTATTATATTTTATAAATATAGCCCTATTATAGATAGGGCTAAGGTCCTTACTCGTGGCTAGATTAGGAATTGATTGATTCGTCATTGTGGATTTACGCCTTACTTGAGATTGTTTCACTCATATGGCGGCGTGCCAGCCCAACTGGTGAGAAAACCGCCTTCTATTGTTTGATTAAGTGAACTCTGTCGTTCACCACCTTAATATGGTAGAGAGCCACAATATGCCCCATTTTGAGCATGCAGGAATTGCCATCAATGAGGCACTAGAGGAGGCTGTAAATTTGTCAATCCTGTACATATTTTCCATACTTTGGAAACACGACTTGACATAGTTATTGGCATTACACCTTGTACAATTCTAAAGTTTTTAATGCGTTCCATTTGGCGTTCTACATGAATCCGCGCATTTGCAATGTCTCTAGTTTCCTTAACCTCGCGTTTAGACAATTTTGAATTACCCCGTTTAAATGGAGGTATTAACAGTTTGATTCCTCGTGGGGTTGTTAGGTCTGAAATTGTAAACCCTTTATCCACCATAATCGAGTCATTTTCTTCGCACAAATCAATAATTCCACATTGTTTTGTCAACTGCTTGTCACTTATTGATCCCACCCACAAATCGGACACAAATGTTACATGACCAGATGGACTTATTCCAACCAATGACTTCCAGGTATTATGTGATTTGTAATCGCTGTACATCATGGATTTTAACAAAAGGGAACTTGGTGTTTCAGTCTTTATTTCTGTGCAATCTATAATCACCCGTGTGTCTGGAAATTTGTCTTTGAAAAGTTTTGGCATGTTGAATTTTATGACTGACTTAGAAGGCCACGCTATTAAAAAACTCAACTTAACATCTAAATAGTCAATCCACTTGTTCAGCAATCTACTGCAGGATGTTGACGAAATGCAAAATCTGTCTGCTAAATCTTCCACAAGAAGACCTAATCTCAACCTCATAAGAACCATAAAGAATTCATCAATAAGTCTCAGAGCTCTAGGCCGTCCTCCACTCGGTGTCTGTCGTTCTTCAGAAAGATCCCCCATTTCATCGAATAAAGAAAGCATTGAAGATACCTTTATGAGGTACCCCTGTGTAGAAATTCAGTTTTGAAGGATTGTTCATGACGTCTTCATATGTGGGAAAAGGAAGAGAGGTCTGTTCTCCGATATCTTTGAGCTCAAATTCAGTTTGGGTACCCACACTCTGACAAGTTCGAACTGATTCAGTTTGTGTACTACTTGTCGTTATCTGTATATAGGTCTGTGTTTCAATCATCCTAAAAAAAGTATTCACTTTCCTAAATAGAACTTTGTAATACCAGTACACAAATACTGTGACTGTAATACCTTGCAACAATTGCATTTAGTAACAGATTATAGATAATTGAATTTTGTTTTCTACGATTTATCTTTATTCACTAGAAATAAAAATTACAAGATAAAAATAAAATAAGTCAGTATTATATATTAATTCAATACATAAAATAATCACAATTTTGGTTTTACCTTATTACGCTTGGTTTTGGTACATTCGTGTAGTCATGGAAATTCAGGGAAACATCAAGATCAGACTGGTGGTGCTCTTGAATGAATGAGGTCTCGGCATCAGCGTGGTGCTCGTCACACTCTGTTATAAGTTCTACATCATATATGGTCTCAGAGTCCGAGGGAGTAGTGATTAATGGTTCACTGTCTTCACATGCCAGATCCTGCTCACTTTCATCAAGAACCTGAAATTTTACAGCACATATAAATTATTTTTAAAATTTTAAAACATGTTGGACATTTTGAAACATATCCTAATTCAAAATAATAATAATATAAACAAAAATAGATTGTGAAACCTATCCTAATATTAAATAAAAAAAATATATAAGTGGTTTACCAGCTGTCTTAAATGTAGACAGTAAAATTGTCTGCTAATTTGCACATTTATTCTTTAAATAGGCATATTTATTACTAAATCATTTTGTTTTAAATAGGGCATAAATAAATATAAGACTTGTTGAATGATACATTTTAGGAACTTGACACTCATGAGTCCACCTTCATATTTACTTTCCCTTGAATTTCATATAGGCCTAATGTCATAAATGCCTGAGTCAAAATCGCATGGTCAGATTTCCATTTTTATTTTAAATAATTTACGTGCATAAAAGGGAGTTGTCAAAACATATTTCACTGACAAATTCTGAATTACTAAGAACTGCAATGAAGGTATAATACATATTAACTTACTGAAGTTGGAAATATTGTATTTGTCCCTGAAGCAGTAGGAAATATAGACGGTAAAGTGTGAAGTATAGACGGCCCTTTGCGATCAATAAAATGTTCACTGCACAGCAGCCGGTTTTCGTTCCACTAAAAACTTTTCATCACTGTCCGACATCGTTGTACCCACACTCGATTCAGTCGCTTATTCTGTGGAAAACGATGAAGGGAAACGGTTCTTCCATCAATAACTTTTCCACGAGAGATCCCCGTACAAACAGAGCAATATTTTAAAGACTTTTTTGGGGGCTTCGTCATATTAGCACTGAATTTTCTAGCGATTTACTCTGGAGCAGTTCAACGAGATACGTATTCGCATCTAATCATTAGTGCGGGACGAATACAAACCGATAGTCCGCGGAAGTAAAACTATCTTTTTGCACATGCGCACAGGCACCAATAACGACAATTTTTCAAGGGAGGCTACCTAGTTTTGGGAAAGGCCTATATGGCTGCTCATGTCGATTCAGACAAAATCATTTCCCCGACAAAAAACAATGAAAACCGAAGTGATGGAAATGGTCCATTATTATGGAAAGGTTGTGCCGTCCAAAATTATTCGAAAGCAGTGTCCATGGCAAGGTATTTGTCCCTGCTGCAGATACTCCTACTAAAACCGCCGTCCCGTATACACCGGCTTGATTAAAACAAGATAAGCCAATGACTATGGTGACTGCAAAACAAAGGTACATAAAGTACAACAAAATGAAGCCATTTCTATCTGATGGGAGGGGTCATGTCATAAGTGGGACCCATTAACACACGTGAGAGAACCGTTGTCGTGGATGTGAAATAAACAGGCACAAGCGGATCCTTAAGTCTCGCTTAGTACCCGATGGTTGTCAAGTTGTTGACGAAGGAGTTCAAGGCCGAGTATAACACAACCGAGCTCCAAATCATCCCATGGAAATACATCGATTTCAAAAGAATTTTCAAGCCAATCCTCTCACTAGTTTCTCCGACCTCTTAATATGTTTCCTCTGATAAATTCGCTGACCTATATAGTAAATAATCATTGCAGGTTCTCGAGAGTTGTATATATAGTGTCCCTGTGCCCACAGCTGCACTAATGGTTGTTTGATTTTTCTCAACACGATTGACCATAAAGCTTCTAACACAAAATTCAATTTTTTTTTATATGTTATGGTTTCGTTATACCGTGAGCCTCTGTAGCTCAGACCGGTTAGAGCGCTGTTCCTGCTAACAAGAAACCCGTGTTCGCATCCCGGTGGAGGCAAGCAACATTTTCTTTCTCTACATTTATACAAAAATATATAGATTATGGTTTGTAACAGTTGAATATGGTCCCCCCATAACTAGGTCAGCAGATGTTAACCGCAATGCACTATGGACGTAATCTGGGCTCAACTGCATAAACTTTTGTTTAAGTTTTGTTTTGTTTTCGTAACTCCAGATTATAACCGGTTCCTCACAATGCCCACAGCGACCTGTTGTGTAAAATCAGTCTGAAATCCGCATTGTTTACTCAATCGACCCCTAGTTTCATCCACAATGCATTATGATTAACAACTGACGACGTAGATATGCTTGGAGGCTATTGAAAGCAGAACATGTCCAGATAAAGGCTTATCCACTAAATGAAGGTACAGACTGGTCAAATCAAAGGTTATGAATGATGGTTTGGATAATGACTTGTGTTTTTCAACGATTCAACCTGTACTGTTTACGAGCTTTGTTCATGCAGATAAAAAAAGAACATAACCCTCTCTTTTATTTTGTGACAAAATAACACATCTATTAATGCAATATTACCTTCCATTTGCACGCTCCGTTAAACAATAGAAATGACTCCGGGATAATATTTTTTACTTCATTTTAATTGCATTAAAACAGTTGAAAATAAACGATGCGATATATTGCTGTATTTTAAAATCCCCCCTGGGTTTTTAAAAACCAGTTATTAAATATTCAAACCAATTTATACGCTATGTTTACGATCAAAGCGCATTGATACATAAAATTTAAAAAAATCATTTTATGTATTTTCCGCATTTTTTGGGGGACGGCTCCGTGTCTGGTCATCTGTACAAACCATGCAATCGAAGAAACCGTTTGGTGTACCTTTCATTGCCATTTAAATGTGAAGATGCTATACTGGGTAGCCAAATTAAATCAGATGTCGCACAGATAAAACTTGTTTTCATGACATCTGTTGACTGGAGTATTTTGGGAGCTCATGTGCACGCTTGTGTTACCTTGGCAGTTGAACGCAGATATTCTGAACAAGAGCTTAAATAGGTTTTTAAAAAAGAAATTCAATACAAAACATTTCCTGAATTGTTCTTTGAAAAATAGGAATAAAGTTCCATGCTCAAGAAGGCTGACCAAGGACCCAAGAATTCTTTCCTCTCTTGCGTAACATAAACATGTTTCCAATTTGAACAAAAAATATCACGATTATTAAAATCAATAACATGAAGAAGGAATCGCGAAAACACCGCACCCCTCGACAGAGACGGCTAGTTTTAACCTCGGACGATATTTCTTGATCGTAAGAAAATCCAATAAACATCTGCATTAAAAGTACTACAAAAAATACACAGCCCAAGAAAAGTCCCATTATTGTCGAAAGGTAATGGCGTCCGAAGTGATTGGTGAGCAGCGTCCATGGCAACGTGTCCCCCCCACTCGCAGATACGCCAACTAAAAACGTCATCACGTATACACTGGCCTGGTTAAAACAAGTAAAACCAATAATTACAGCGACTAAAAAACATAGGTATGTTAAGTACAACAAAATGAAGCCATTTCTATCTGATGGGAACAAGTCGTAAATTGGACCCGTTAACACACGCGAGAGAACCATTGTGACCGACATTAAATAGACGGGCAACAGTGGATTTGCTATACCAGCGGATTCTCCTATGGTTGTCATGTTGTTCAGGAAGGTCAAAAACGACGAGAAAAACACGACCGAACTCCAAAACATCAGGTGAAAATAAATCGATCTCAGCATTACTTTCCCAGAGATCATTTCAGACGTTTCAACAAGTTCTAATCGATCTCCTCCCAATAAATCCGCTGAGCTACAATTCTCTTCAGTGAGTTTAGCGTCATTTTTATCTGACCCTAGAACCAACCTATCTGAACATAGATGAGATGTTGTCTTGATTTTGTTCAAAATTGGAACCAGTTCATGTTCCTGGAGAACTGGACGATGTAGTACCATACACAAACTCATGTTTACCGCCCATAAGATTGCGATTGTTAGGAAAAATCCACCAAGATTGCCATCAAAGAATATTTGGTACAACAAACAAAAGAAAATTTTACCCAAACCCACTAATCCACTGTACAATCCTATAATTTTTCCGGAATTTTTCTTTTCGTTGTTATTCACACCGATTTGAAAAATGTGAAGTTGCAAAATGTTACTACCCATATCTGAAAGACAAGCAAAGAGACTTAATTTCGCCGTCATTTGTAATTTTAATAGTTATGGATAGAACGGGAATAAATAAACGGGACGTGATAATCTTTCCATCTCTTTATTCTTGATGTTTAACAACAACTTTGGAAACAATATTCGCACACTTTAAAGACACGATGTAACATGTATTAATCGTTTTAGTAGTTTTGCTTGATGATAAAGAATTTCAGAAACATGATGATATAATAAGAAATATCCTGGGTGCAGTGACACAAACCCCAATGATGGGTAGACTGTTACGTCTGGAACTGCAGTTGACATATTATCAGATGTTAGACAAGCAGTTAGTTTGTTTCATTTTCATTGGTGTTTAACGTCCTGAAGACTTGATACGTAAGGAAACCGAAACACAGAGTAAAGGTCAATTTAAAGACCCTACCCAATTTTGAACAAATCTGCTTTTCCTCTGAAAATTATTTCAATTACGGTACTGTAAGTAAAATGTATTGTGGACTTTTAATGCTACACTTGTTGAAGTGATTACCTGAGTGGAGTTAATGTATATTAAAATGTTGTAAATCAAATATATAACATTATTCTGTACATTTGTACAGTTTATCTGCAAGAAATACTAAAAAAAAACATGGCCACCATATCCTTTATTTGCAGTAGTTCAGATTTAGTGTCTTTCAGTGGAAAACGAGGAATCCTACAAAAATGTAATAGATTTTGTGTAACAACTTGGTAAGGTATATACTTTGACTATTTTTTTTTTCTTCACATTAAGGTAACAATGATATACACAAACGAATGTTCCAGAACTTCTTAAACTGTTAACTTACTTGCTAGAAATAGAAATAGTCCAATGAGAACCGGCCTTTCAGAGAAAAACTTGAAGTAGAGTGTTCCCACGTACACGAGAACACAAGCAACGGGTGCCAAGATCAAGGTAATGACGTATGTAACCTTGTACCCAAATCGTGAGGTCAGTATTGTCTGCAGAAAGCATACACCTACCCCAGCCACTCCAAGGGAGGCAATCAACTCAACTGGAAAAAGAAGGCAATGAAATCATTCGAATGAAATGAGACAATCAATTCAATTCCAATAAAAAGAAATGTCAGGAAAGAAAAATATATGACTTAAAGTCATACCTATGTAATTATTCCTGTCTGAGAACAGAAGAAAATGTTGTTGTTTAGATTAAACTTGTTTCCGGATATTATTACTTACATTCCTTACTAACTATTCTGAGCGTTGTGCTTTATCCGAGATGCTAGACGTCTAAACTGATGAATAAAACGTTCCGACGTTTCTATTTATTGAGGTGTAACAGGCGTCATGCGGCAACCAATTGTTAAAATGTGTATTATTGAAAAATTCTAATGTTATAAATTTATTAAGGAGAAAGACAGGTGTGTTTTTCAAAATTGAGGCTACGTCCTGTACTTGTGCTATGGGTAGGTCAATCTTTTATAATGAAAATATAATAGTGACATAAAGAAGCCCAAACATTATGTAACATATAGTATTGAAGTGAAAGGTTGCAATCAACAGGGTCTCATAAGAACAGGAATAATACATTTTAATTAAATATATGCTCTTACCTTCGTACTGAGTATACTGAAATGTCTCTTTGATTGAAATAGCGTAGACATTGAAAGCCGTTGCCAACCCTGACATTAAAGCCGCGACAAGGCTAACAGCGAAACCTATCCACTGGAAAAGATGTTTCATTTGAGTGCTCGCCATTGGCTCCTTGTTGTCGTTATGCTGATTTATAGGGACACTTAACAACATAAACCAATAACTGGAAATGCCAGATGATACTAATGACTACATAAATCCAACGAAACACAACGTTACTTAAATGTATATTTTGTGATTATACTGATAAATTGATCTTCCTGATAGTCTAAAATGTGCAGAGACTACCTGGCTTCGGAAAACTGTCGAAGAGTCGAACATCCGGTGGCTTATCATCCGCTGAAAATAGTACCCTTGTCCATTCACTTCAAGCCGTTCTCTTAAATGCGTTTACTAAGTTCGCCAACAACTACTAGGCAAGTGCATGCCTATCATCGTTAATTGGTCTTTTATTCTAACGAAATTACACTGCAACGTCCCCGGTTTACCACGTGATAATGTGTGGTACACTCGCTAATGTAAAGCGGCCTATGATGAATTAACTTTGATTATAAAACCATACATGTTGATGAGTTCTGCATGAATGAATTTGTATCTATGCCCTTGTGCATTCTGTGGATTGACTCAAATTTTGTTTCTGTATTCCAGTCATGCGTGTTGCAGACGTCATCGATGTGTAAAGCGAATGAAGTAGTAGAAGACCCATGGACCTCATATTGCGTAATGTCTTTCTGCTTTACCCTTATCTTACGTTCACAGGTTTTTGTTGGCTGGTTCTGTCTCTTTTGAGTAAAAATGTCCAGATCACTCCCTCTCTTCTACCAAAAGCTTAAATGTAATATTAATCTTATTTTCTTTTAAATACCCCAAACGAACTTGCGGTTGGTCGGCTGGATGCTATTATGTCCTGTGAACCCCAGGGGCAACAGGAAGCCAACCAATCTCTGTGTCGTTTCATGCTCTACGTCCTGTGCTCTCCTATGTCTCTGTTGCCAGTGAGGTTAAGAGCAATTTCTTTCACCAACGCCGTCGCATGGTTGAAATAACTTTAAGTACGACTTGTCAAACAAACAAACACACTTTCGAAAATCCCAAACAAATTTTCACCTCCATGAAGCGATAATGCGACAGCCATTTCAATTCGGACGTCCAGTTCATGTTACTGTGGCTGTGGCTATACCGATAACTAAATGGCCACAGACCACCATTAATTTTACATAAGCCGTAATGTTAACGTTTGGTTTCGTAGCTCCTTTCTAAATTTTCGTTGGGCGAAAACCCCTGGCACATACCTTAATTAGTTCTAGTCGAGTACACGATCAAAATCTTGACAGGTTATGACGGTTGAAATTTTGAACTAGCCGCCTTGGAAGATGATAGGGGTCTGACAGCCCTGCTTCAGAACGTAAACAACAGCCGAATCACACCTCGCTCAACAGTCTCCATACACCAAATGGGACCTATTTAGGCTTTAATATCACACTGACCACAAACGTCCACTCAAATGCTGCATATCAATACCAAAAAGTCCACCAAAAATCAGTTTGCAACAGGAGAGAAAAAATAAAGAAGAAAATGCTCGTTTTATTTTAAGAGCTATATTCGAAACAAAACGGAAGTTGTAATAGGGGTCTTATTCCAAATGACTTAACCTCATGCCGACAAACAACTTTTAGATTCTAACAAGCATGCCGACCTAAGATAAATAACAGGTTGAAGTTTCATAAATCTTCAGTTCGTTCGAAAAAGAGTTTAACCGAGGACTGCGTAATTTACGATAGAAATTTGGGTAAGGAATTTTATGAAACTGGCTGCAGAGACTACTACAAGTTCTCTTTAGGGTTCCCATCATTCAGAGACTATGGGCTGGCACCACATTTTATAATTGAAATACCTATTTGTGCTCACCGTTTCACCAAATACCGATTACATGGCGTCGTTATATAAGTGAAATAGTCTTGAGTACGTCCTTAAACACAAAGCAAATCAATTAATTAAATGGTAACCCTGCAAAGTGTGGTGTTGTGCATACGTTCAAGCGTTCAGGTTGACGCCTTCCACTGATTCCAATGCAATTTTGCAATTGGTTGGTACTCACATAGGAGCTATACTTGTAAAGGTGACTTTTTTCCAAAGAGCTTCTTGTAAATATCTGTTGGATTTCTGATCAACTTTCCAAATCAATTTAAACCTAATGGCGAATCTTCTCCTACGTCAAGACTATAAGTGTAATTGCCTGGTTTCCGACGCTAGTGATGCAATTCTAGAGCTGCTTAAATTTCAATCCAATCGGTTAGAAACTTGGCAATTATTTGGATTATTGTACATCCCATTTTTGCAACTACGTCATGATTTCAAGATGGCGGCGATCATGTTAAAACAAGTTAAGCAATAGGTACTAAAACTTCTAGTCGTGAAGTGTCAAGTGCATCAAGCTAATATCAATATATAGCGCTTGTTCAGTTTCTGGACTATAAAATACCATTGCACTAGTTATTTTATGTCGGTTAGGCTGGGCATAATACATGTATTGGTCGTACAGTGTACGTTCCAAAATGCATTCTGTTTTGCGCCAAAACTTTTGTGCGAATACAATACACAGAGGTGCGTTTGTGTTATCCATGCATATCTCCTTATTTGGAAAATAATTTGTGCAGATACGGAAAATCGTCCGGAAATAGCCGAAGCTGTGCGGCCAGATGTTACCATTCAAAGTACATGTTGTCAAATGCTAACAATAACCTTAACTCTAAACCTAACCCTAACGCCTAACCCTAAGTGCTTTTTACAGATTGATCATTTTTTAACTTACCCTAACCCTTACACCCAACCCTAAGTCCCTTTCACAGGTTGCTTAATTTTTAACTTTGACAATTTCCAGTTGTTGTTGTAACATCTATAAACTAGTCATTAAATCACCGACACAACTACAAGAGTTGTCGTTCGTTCTACTGTAAGCAAACCATTCCATTGGCTGCCCAGCCTCATTTCGGCATTTTTCCAAAAAAGGAGATATGCACGGATAACACAAACGATCAATATGATAGGACACAAAAGCCCAGAAAAACACAGATTTTGCAATCAACACATCAAATTCATAATGTCAGCACAAACAGGCGGCCGTACAGGTTAAACTTGCAAAGTTTCATACGATTGTCTCGATAACTGTACATAAAATGTCTTGGAATGTGCTGCACTAAATCAGCGGAAGATCGCACTTACATCATTAAGTCCGTTTTCTCACGCAAACAAAGTGGTTTTATCCGAAAAAGGAAGAGGTGCATCGTCAACGCTAGAACATTGTTTAAGCAGGGGTCCTAATAGTACGACTAGTCCCGATATAGTTCAAAGATGAAAAAAATGTAAGAAGAAGAAGAAAAACGATCCAGATATATGGTTATATTTTTTTATTTATTTAAATTGCTTGAATTGTTTGTTTCTTTGTTTGATACGCCGTATTAAGGTTATTTCATTCAAAGAAATTGACGGCGTGCCAGTCCAAAGGGTAAATTAAACTAACCTCAATCACACTGGCGACAAACAAGACACACCGGACGCAAAACAGGAAAATAGAGCGCATCGGCTGTCTGAAGGACCGGATCTCAGAGACCACCATGGCGCAAGGTGGTTCCACATAACCACGCCCTGAAATTGAGTCAATAATGTGACAAGAGTCTTGATATCTTTGAAAGATAACAAAAAAAGGTTATTGTTTACGAAGGCTGTCGTAGAACCCAATAATTCCTTCCTCTCCTATGTAACATAAACATGTTCCCGAATTGAAGAACAGATACTAAAATAATTACAGACAATAACATGACGAAGGATTCACGGAAACAGTGTACACCTCGGCAGACTCGGCTAGTGTTAACGTCCGGCGAAATTTCACCACCATAATAAAATCCAATAAATGCCTGCATTACTAGTACAACAAAAGTTCCACTCCCTAAAAATCCAGCCATATATATCTGTTGATAAGATATGACTTTTATTTCACACATCACGATTTCGAGTGGAAGTCTCTCGCTCTCCGAAACAAACGATGAAGATCCTTCGTAGATACAGAGTGGACGGAAGGCCTCAAAACTTGCAATGTATTGAAAAGCACACGGTTTTACAGTAGAAACACATACAAGTGAGGAAAATGTATACAGTTATACAAAACTGTGAAGATCGGTGCCATTTCAAGAAACTTTATATATGTATTCTTGCCAAAAAGAAAATAAGTGTTGTTGTTTAGGCAATTGGCAGCAAATGGGGTGCGAAAAGTTACTGTGCCGCGTTCGATCCAGCATGAATGCTTATATATTTAAAGGTATGCGCTTAAATGCAAATTGTGTAAAGAAAATGTACCGGCGCCGAAAAGTTCTTAATGGAATAGATTTGCTTAGTGTTTAATGTGGTACTTATATGTATTTCTCTTACATGACTACTTTGCATTGACTTTATTTGTGAAAGACGGGAAGAAATCTCGAAAAGACAAACACTTTACGAATTCCGCAACCACTGGGATCTCCCATATATACCGCAGGTCGACAAGCGGGTTCGAACCTACCACTATTCTCATGTAAATTGCAATGGGGTTCAGTATTCCAATGCTCCACCAAATAAACCACGGTACGATCAATTTTAAAGATTTAAAATTTTTTTTATTTCTTTTACATAATAGAAATAAAACTGATACATTCATATACGACCAAGAATCAAGGACAAACGAGGAAAAGTGTCCCGTTGCAATCGTCGGTTGGGACGAATCGAGGGGGATATACTGTATAAAAATATCAAGTTTACGCATAGTGCATACAATCACGTTGTTGTCTCACTTTACTTCATGTATTATTCTACAAATCTACTTCACGGTTTACTCTACTTTCACTTCTCCCATATATTAATACCATTTTTAAACAATTGTTCGCCACGGAGCTGATATGTGGCAAAAATAAAGGATTATCAAAAACCCTTCAATGCATTAATAACTTCTGAATTAATGTTTTGCTCTATATATGTTCTTGAAAACCTTTCGAGGGAAACAAGTCCCTTTGCTCCAAGAACAAAACCACCATCCCCTGTATCCGAACGTGTTAGTT
>JAVFBZ010199461.1:0-13899 GCA_032466195.1 Katharina tunicata | reverse complement strand
GTGAGTGAAGTTATAAAGACATATTACTAATATATATTATGTCTTTGAGTACAATCTCAAAGCTGACATTTTAGTTGTGAGGGGCCCAGTAGCGTCACTTGGAAAGATTATACCAATGCAAATTACGTTAAATGCAAGGTAGGATTTGTAACATTTTGGTAAATGACAAATTTGAATATGACGTAATCGCCGATCAAATAAATAAATTGAGGAACTGAACATGCACAGGACAACATTTGATAACATTATTTATCACACTAGATAAGAATACAAATGTACTAAGGCAAGTCCTGCATGGGGCGACATTCATAAAGAAAACAAAACAGCATCAGTAATGCAGACATTCACGACATATTGTCTGGTAATAGTTAACCAGATAGATATATCTGATGAGTACAATTTCCAAGCCATGGAAATGGCTCTATATTAAGTTATGACGATATATCATGTACGCGAATGTATATTAAGAGAAAAAACATTGAACTGAATTAAAGAGACCACTTGAAAGATAAAAAAATCAAAGTAACACGCTTCATCACACACAGTAGTCAATTCATATATCAATGTTAATCTAAAGACAAACAGTTCACACTTATACATAAAATGTAGCACGAAAAGTCCACTATACATTTTAATAACAGTACTTCACTTGAAGTGTCTTTCACTGGAAAATGAGTAACAGGACAAACAATGTATTAGCAGTATTAGTAACAAACTTGATATGGTATCAAATTTAACTTTGTTTTTTGTGTTTCTCCGTTAAGTGAAGTAATGCGTTCAATTAAGTTCATTGATGCTAAATACCATCGAAGCATTAGCTGGGTCAATGGGGAAAAACCGTGGTTTCATTTACTCGATGTATAACCTCTTTCGGATCTGGCCTGATTCTACATGAGACAGTCCTATGTAGCTTGATAGGTACTTGTTAATAAGACGACCTTCGAACGAACCGCCAGAGGGTGTTAACTGTTACAGCCATTTGCTCTCCACTTTTGAGATGTTAAACCCAGCATTAACCTTGAGGTCGAGTCTGTCTTTTCCGGGCATTTGGATACAGATTTGGCTGGCGTTCAATTTATTACGTTGGCATTCGATGTAACTCTTGTTGTTTCTTTGTTTGATTTGGGGATTTTCTCCGTACACAAGGTTACTTTACTTATATGACGGCGTGCCAGCCGAATCAGTGAAACCTCCTTAAACGACGCTGGTAACATGCAAAACAGTAAAATAACATAAACATAACTGGACACCACAACAAATCGGCATCCTGTGCCCTTAGCCCAAAGAGCACCAGGGCACAGGAAGCTAGCGCCCAACCACCCGAAAGTATTGTCTTGGTCAAGTACAAATCTGAAGTCCAATCAGCACGGTGGTGTTATTTCAACCGGATAATACACATTTATACAGGAGAATTAAAAAAAGAAGGAATTCAAAACAGTTAATAGACATTTGGTAATTCGAACCTTATGCATGGAAAGATGCCTGCTGTCGCGTCTAAATCACGCAGCACTGACAGAGGGAGTTAACTGTTAAATCCTTTTTCTTCCTCGATTCCCATCCGAAAGCCGGAAATAACCTGATGTGAACGCCCAGATTGACTCTGTTTGCTTCGGCTTTTGCGTAAACACTTAACAGTAGCATCCAATGGAGCAAAGTCAACTAACTATTTACTGAGCCACGCGAATATTTTGTAATGAAGTGTCCACTCCGCCTTCTGAAATCCCTTCAAATTTCTTGATTACTCTTCCGAGCACATGTGCTGTTTTATCAGTATACTAATCAAAATGTGAATTAGATTTTTTAATAATAAACCAAAGGCAAGAGCACAACAAGCAATTGTAAGTATCTATATTAACATTGGGTTCCAACAAAAATGTATGTACCCAAGATCATTATTTACGTTCATTTTTTTCTGCATTGAACTGGAGGTTCTTCCCTCTTTAGATTTATAGATTCTTGTTTTTATTCCATGATAATCTATATATCGTGTGTCATGTATTTAGATGATGTCATACAGAAGATGACAAGTACTTTGATGAACAAATTAATCAGATGTTTGCAAAACAAAGACTAATAATGAGGCTTTCTCTCTGCTAAGATTTATCTACAGTTCAGACTATTTTTTCAAGCGACACGTAATTTCTTTGTACCGATATTGAAGACGTATTTAGTGGCAGACAAATAAATAAAATATGGACACTAAATACTACTTATACACATTGTAAATATTTTAGATGCTTTCAAAATCATAAATTGATGTTAGCTACATGTATATAGGAAACGTGTGGACATTGATCTGATGTCCTCAAACCCTCATGAGCAAACAAACCTCCTAACCTGAGAAAGTCTAAACAAATTATTTGTATTGTTATCAGCTGATCAATAGGGATTAGGGACAAGTTCTAGAAACTTACAAACCCTTCTCCTTGTATACAGTACAGCAAAATAAATGTACATGAGTAAATTATATTTCACAAATAAAATTTAATGTTTGATGTATTTTTAACTAGCGATTCTCAGTTTAACATGATGCTATGATCTTACATCAAAACGGGTATATGACAGATTATTTTGGTGACCAAAAATTATGGAATTTGAGAAACTCGGAAATACGAATTCACCAATACTTCTTAAAATCTATCTTTCTTTCATTTTAATATGCCGAAAGGTCTTGTGCAAATATATTTATGCCAAAATAGTTTCAACACATCGATTGATTGATTGATTCTCCTAAGCTCACAGACCCCCAGGATACAGGAATCTCCCACCAACCACCCGCAACACACATCGAAATACAAAATCGCTCGGAATGGTCTGTAAACAAAATCCTGGATGTCTTTTTCTTTGAAAACGTTCGAAATAGCGCCAACCAGAATATTTGGAGTTAAGGCTCGACGATTTATATATGACATTTTTAGTGTGTAAATCAAGCTGGTGATTTCAATATCTGCAATGATTGGGCCAGGTAGGATTTCTTGTACAAGATTGTGTTAGAATAAATTTGAGGGTTTCAGAATTTAACAGGTAATTTTCTAACACCTGTTCCATTCATTATTCAATAAGTTTCGTTAGAAGGATTATAATATTTTGTCTAATTTTAACTCTAGCTTGCACTGAAACATTCTCAAATTCAAGAGGAATGTCACTCCACATAGCCTTGCAATATGGAGACATGCTATTCTTCATACGACTATGTTTATTTCAGAATTTCGTTCGTTTTGATCATGCAATCCTTTCAGTTGTATATACGCTCTATTTTCCATTCTACTGCCATGATCTTATTTGGAAGTCTGGATCAGATAACGAGGAATAGGTGAGTTAGTCGTGATTTACGACGGAACTAATGTTGTGCTTGAGCTGGCTGAGATATACAGACAACAATTTTATAATGAGTGTATCATACAATTACGTACATATATATATCAATTACACAAGGGATATTGAATTCATGTCACGAGATGCCTCCTTGTGAATATTGTAGCCCTTCCAGCTGCAATCCACATTAAACATTAACAAAGGAACAATTCAGAATAACGCCGTCATTTCCTTTACTCTACCTTTAGCTCATTTCTGGTCTTTACTGACTGTACTTGAGACTGCCATGTATAGCTTGATGGGTCCTTGTGTAATTCGACTATCCAATATACCGCTATAAGGCGTTTACTGTTACATTCATTTAATTTCCTCTTTTGAGATGTGAAACCTGACAATAACCTGGAAGCTAACGCCCCGATCTAGCCTGTCTGGGTCGGCCATTCATGTTGGGACTTGGCGGATGTTCAGTTATAAATGAGGCATGCAGTTTAACTATTGTCATGTCCAAGAACAGATCTGAATTCCCAACAGCATGGCTGTGTTATTTCGACTGGACAATATACTTTTTTACAGGACGTCAAATTAGAGAAGCAAAAAGCTGAACATTTGAGAAATTCAAAATAGTAAATAGACATTGGAAAATCGAACCATGTGCATAGAAAAAAACTCTTCGTCGAATATATTGGACACTGCACTGTGGCCAATGTGTTATGCCAAGAATCACAAATATATTAAGTTAATTGTTCGACAGAAAGCTTTATGTTTCGGGGTATTGTTGTCCGTCAATGTTATCCGTGGTCCAACATCACTCAAAGACATGAGCAATACGTTTGTGGTTAAAGTTTTCTTTAGAAGATGTTGAGCATACAAGTAGTCTTTGACGGGTGTATGTTAAGTCTAACATAAGTCTATTAGGTTATTAGTTAATTAGTCAACTGTCCAGTGTACCACCAGAGAGCGTTCACTATCATATCCATTTTCTGTTATCGAATGACATCCGAAAGCCGGAAATAATCTGACGTGAACGCCCATATTGACTCTGTCTGCTTCGGGCTTTCACGTAAACACTTAACAGTAACATGCGACGGGCCAAAGCCAAATATTTACTAAGCTACGGGAACAATTTTAGTAAAGCCCCCACTCCTCGTTAAGATATTCTATTTACTGGATTACTCTACCAAGCACATGCTGTTTTATGAGAGATGTTAACCACAATATAAAATATAAAAATTAATAATAAAAACAAAGCCAAGAGCACAACAAGCGATTGTGAGTATGAATATTAACATTGTGTCTCAACTAAAAATTCGTTCAGTTTTGTCTGCATTCAACTGCAGGTTCTTTTCTTATTAGATCAATAGTTTCTTCTTTTCATTCCAGGACAGTGGATTTAACGAAAGACATAACTGCAATGGCATACATAAGATGATTAGTTCTTTAGTCGATAATTAATTCAGAAGTTTGCACAACAAACACTTATATTGAATCCCTTTATCTATGATTGGACATACTTATACAAACAGCAAGAGGCGTTTTCCCTGCTAAGAATTATCCACACAATATTTATTTTAAGTTACACTTGTTTGGTTCGATATTATGTATCAGATTAAGATGTATTTTGTGTCAGTCGAACAAAATAAAATATGGACAATAAATACTAATTGTACACATTTTAAATAAGACTATTCTAAAGCGGAAGATTCTGACTTGATGCAGTCGATTAAATAACCACTTGATCATTCCTCCCATTAAAAGCATACTAGGACGTAAACGAGATAACAAACAAATACGGCGTGGTTACCTTGATTAACTTAACGGTGATAATGAACAATTTGATGATATCAGTCTGAAGGAAGCAGATGATACATAACAAACTAAGACAGTTTTTACTTCCCCAAGGCAGTAATACTTACGCAGATCTTCTCTCGTCTGGCATCCGCTAGTCTCATATCACCAGGATGTCTCCGCCCTAAGGCATTCTCTCAGAATTATTCAATTATTGTTTAGAAGAAAACCGTTATCAGAGCTCCTCATACATGTACGTAAGTATACCAGGTATAATATATGGCTGGCTATGATGTAATTATTTTATACATTTACCATATAAAACAAAAACGTATTACTTACTAGTTTGAAAGGAAATGTGTGGTCATTGCTCTGATGTCCTCAAACCCTCATAAGCAAACACACCTTCCAACCACCAGAGAAAGTCTGAATAATTTGTTTTAACTTATTTTATTGATATCGGATGATCAATAGGGATTAGTGACAAGTTCTAGCAACTTACAAACCCTTCTCATTGTATACAGTAGAAGATTGTAATACAATTAAAATAAATTTACATGAATAAATTACCCTTCACAAGTAAAATTTAATATTTGACTTTTTTTTATGTATTTTCAATTAGCGATACTCAGTTTCACATGATGCTATGATCTTACAGTTATATTTATTTGATATTTTTGACATGTAACGATTTATATTCATATTCTTTTGGAAATTCCGTGGTCAATTACTGTATCAATCACATCTTCAAGCTCACTAGCTAGATATAACATTGTTCAAAATAATGACTGTTCCTTATGTGCACTTGGTAAAGAGAATCAAGACACTGTTTTCTATTTTGCCCATTTTTTGCTGGTCTGCGAAAATATTTACTTACCATGGTTGTAAACATCTGAAGTCCAGGTGTTCATTTTACAATGTACATTGATTTATTATCTGATCAGCTGACTGATATTCTCCTAACAGGTAGCAATGATTTGTCAGCTGATACTAATAATAAGGCTATTTGTGACGAAGTATTTACATTTATTGATAAAAGAAGTAGATTTAAGACATAAACAGAATAGTTATCTGTATAATGTAGGCCTACTAATTGTTAAACCATTGTAAAATTTAATATTGCTTAGTTATCAAAGACTAAACACAAATGTGTATTTATTGTCCTATAGAGGAGACCGCCTGGTAGTCTATTGGATCTGTATAGACCGAAGGAGTCTAATATTTTATCTAATTTTAACTCCAGCTTGCACTGAAACATTTTCAACTTCAATAGGAATGTCACTCGACACAGCCTTGCAATACGGAGACATGTTTTTCGCCATACGGCTATGTTTATTCGTTTTGGTCATGCAATCCCTTCAGGGAATCAAGTTGTATATATTCTCTATTTTCCATTCTACTTCCTTCGCAGCTACGTGATCTTAGTTGGCATGGAAAAAGTCATGATTTATGACGGAACTAATGTTGTGGTTAAGCTGGCTGATATATAAAGACGACACTTTTATAATGAATGTATCATACAATTACGTACATAGGCATATCAAGTACACAATGGATAATATTGCCTATTTTATTATATATTTTAAATTGCCTCCTTGTGAATGTTGTAGCCCTTCCAGCTGCAATCCACATTAAACATTAACAAACAAACAATTCAGAATGACTCCGCCATTTCCTTTACTCTAGGTTTAGCCCATGTCTGTTTTTTATTGATTGTACTTGAGACTGTCCTGTATAGCTTGATGGGTCCTTGTCGACTATCAAATATACCGCAATAAGGCGTTTAGTGTTACATTCATTTTCTTTCCTCTTTGAGATCTGAAACCTGACAATAACCTGGAAGCGAACGCCCCGATCCAGTCTGTCTGTGTCGGCCATTCGTGTTGGGACTTGGCGGGTGTTCAGTTATCAAGGAAGCAAGCAGTGTTACTATTATAATGGCCAAGTTCGACAGAATGCCTTATCTTTTAGGGTATTGTTGTCCGTCAATGTTATCCATGGTCCAACATCACTCAAAAACATGAGCAATACGTTTGTGGTTAAAGTTTTATTTAGAAGATGTTGAGCATACAAATAGTCTTTGACGGGTGTAGGTTAAGTCTAACATAAGTCAAATAGGTAATTAGTTAATTAGTCAACTGTCCAATGTACCACCAGAGGGCGTTCACTATCATATCCATTTTCTGTTATCGAATGACATTCGAAAGCCGGAAATAATCTGACGTGAACGCCCAAATTGACTGTGTCTGCTTCGGGCTTTCACGTAAACACTTAACAGTAATATGCGACGGGCCAAAGTCAAATATTTACTAAGCTACGGGAACAATTTTAATAAAGCCCCCACTCCTCGTTAAGATATTCTATTTACTTGATTACTCTACCAAGCACATGCTGTTTTAGGAGAGATGCTAACCACAATATAAAATATAAAAAATTAATAATAAACCAAAGCCAAGAGCACAACAAGCGATTGTGAGTATGAATATTAACATTGTGTTTCAACTAAAAATTCTAACCTAAATTCGTTATGTACGTTCAGTTTTGTCTGCATTGAACTGAAGGTTCTTTTCTTATCATATCGATAGTTTCTTCTTTTCATTCCAGGACAGTCGATTTAACGAAATACATAACTGCAATGACATACATAAGATGATAAGTTCTTTGTTCGATAATTAATTCAGATGTTTGCACAACAAACACTTATATTGAATCCCTTATTCAACGATTGGACATACTTATACAAACAGAAAGAGGCGTTTTCCCTGCTAAGAATTATCCACACAATATTTATTTAAAGTTACACTTCTTTGGTCCGATATTATGTATCGGATTAAGATGTATTTTGTGTCAGACGAACAAAATAAAATATGGACAATAAATACTAATTGTACACATTTTAAATAAGACTATTCTAAAGCGGAAGATTCTGACTTGATGCAGTCGATTAAATAACCACTAAATCATTCCTCCCATTAAAAGCACACTAGAACATAAACGAGATAACAAACCAATATGATGTGATAACCTTAACTAACTTACCGGTGATAATGAACAATTTAATGACATCAGTCTGAAGGAAGCAGATGATACTTAACAAACTAAGACCGTCAGTTCATCTTTAAACAGTACAAATTATATTCTAAGCCTCTCCTAGTTATGAACCCTGTTCAAATATACATAAACAAAACTATATATATAAAGACAGCTGAAATGTGTCTCCAAGAAAAAGCCACCTCCGCTTATCACAGCAATACATGTTAGCGACATTTATTTGGTAATTTGAACCTTATGCATGGAAATGTGCTCTTGAACGAGTATTTTGAATGCAGCACTGTGGCGAATGAATTATGCTAAACAAAGATAAAATATGTAACTTTCTTAGAGATAGAATACGGTTTCTACCCACAATTCTACCAGTTGAATTGTTTTTCTTTCATCTGTGGTCTTTGGTCGTATATCACTCAAAGGAATGAGCCGTAGGCCTGTGTGAAAGCAGTGCTGTCCTTTATCAGCTGTTTAGCATGTCTGTGGTCTTTTCTGGTTGTACGTTAAGCAGTGGTGGAAGTCTGATACGTATTTGTTTAATTAAACAACTTTTCAACGTACTGCCAAAGGGCGTTAACTGTTAAATCCATTTTCTGTCCTCGTTTGACATCCGAAAGCCGGAAATAACCTGATGTGAACGTCCGAATTGACTGCTTCGGGCATTCACGTACACACATAATAGTTACACCAAGAGAGCAAAGTCAAATATTTGCTGAGCAAAGATAATCCTTTTTAATGAAGTGCCCACACCTCGTTAAGATATCCTATTTACTTGATTATTCTACCGAGTACCTATGTTGTTTTATGAGAGATGTTAATCAAAATATACAATATAATTTTTTAATTATAAACCAAAGGCGTAAACACATCAAGCGATTGTGAGTATGCATATTAACACTGTGTTTCAATAAAAATGTCTAGACCTACGGTCTTTATTTACGCACAGTTTTGGTTGAACTGCATGTTCTTTTCTACTTTTGTTGATAGTTTCTTCTTTACGTTCAATGATAGTAAATATAACGAGAATTAGCTACGTCATACAGCGAAGATTAGTTCTTTAGTGGTCAATTAAATCAGATGATAATAAATCCATTGATCAATGGTAAGACACACCTCATACAACCTGCAAAATGGTATCTCCCTGCTAAGATCTTTCAACAGTTCAGAATACATTTTCAAGCTACAATTCTTTTTACTGATATATCAGATAAAGACTTATTTTGTCGCAGATGAACAAATACAATGTTGATGTATTCACAATAAGTATATACCATAGATGAAGAATCTGAATTGATGCATTTGATAAGATAACCACTTAATCGTGAAATCTATTCAGGTCGTACGAGAAAGCAAACAAGACGACAAATCATATGAGGTGGTAGCCTGGACAACCATAAGAAATTGATAATGGACACTTTAATAAAATATGTTTGGATGCTGCAGATGATACATAACAAAGTAAAAGTATCAATTCAGCTTTTAACACTACAAATAATATTCTAAGCCTCTCCCAGTTCTCCTGTGATCTGGACAAACCTAGTAAGTCTGTTGAATGCATATTTGAGAAAAGGAAGGAAAACTGTTTTGCTTCAAGATTAAGCAACTTAAAATAGAATAAATTTCATTTTGGCTTTTCAAAGGAAAATAATCAGAAGTTTTTCCAGTACATTAGTTCTGATTATGTTTAATGGTTTAATCTGGTTACATAAAGACTAACTAGGTTTTGCCTGATCGAACCAATTGCACAACCAACAAAATCCATTAACAAAAACCTAGTGTGTCAGCAACCGGGAAGAGTTTCACACACTTTAGTGTGATAAAATGATGCGATAAAACCTAGTAAGTCCAAATATGGGCCTAACTAAATTTGCAACAAAATTCGACTTACTAGGTTTGTCCAGATCACAGGAGAGTTACATGTCGTGTGCAAATATACTTAAAAACGTAGGCAGCACTCCCCTGACCACAGAAAGAATTCGGCAAGGACTGTGCAGAAGGAATGTTATGGAATTGTGGAATCTATTTACCGCATCACGGGTTATCTATTATTTATAGGTATTCTGACTGAACTGAAATATTTAGTTGTTATGGAGAAGGGTCTGTATAAGATAATTAGGTATCTGTGATAAAGTCATGATTTAAGACTAAACTGATATTTTGCTGCTGATGACAGGAATCTCCAAGGCCACTGACTGTTAATACATGATCAGTATCCTACAACTACGTACAGACATTTCCATTCCTTCAGATATATTGTTGCTATTTGTGTCTTTGCTCAAGGATTTTACAGACCATAAAACAAGCTGTTCAAAGTGGTAAGCTGGACAATAAGGATGTCAATATGGACGACACACAACTGGATTTAACAAACAGTCAGAAAGCACCCTGGCCCTTACTTATTGATCAGAAAACATAAATGGTTCAGGTCAGAAGAGAAACTTTTTCACGGTTATAAAATTCGCAAACTGTCACAATCTTCATATTTTATACACATCTTCAAGCGCTAAACATGCTTCTATGTAGTTTTATCGTATGAAGAGAGCAACGAAATGTAGCGGAACAAACTTTATTCTTCTACTCAGCTCATTATATGCTGTCTTAAACAACATGTACTCTGACCTGTTTCATTTCTGATGCTTTCCGTAACATAAATTTCTGTTAACTTTTAAAGGAAACGTGGGGGTATTGTTCTGATGTCCCCAATCCCTTATGAGCAAACAAACCTTCTAACCGCCAGAGAAAGTCTCAACAAATATTAAAAAAGAAAAAAATTAACATTTGAATTATCTGGCTGTATTTTCAATAAACGATACTCGGTTGTCACACAAGTTTTTGTACATATATCAAAGAAGATATATTAAGGATTATTTTGTGATTATTAATTATGAAATTTGAGAAACTTAGAGACACAAATGGAAGGACATCAATACTTCTTTTAAATCTTACTTTCATTTCAATATCCCCAAAGGTCTTGTCATGTGAAAATAAATATATCCCTGAAACGCTCTATGTGCCTATCGCCAGCAGTTAAACACACTTCGAATTACCCCGAATGATCATAAAATAGAAAATAATGCTGACAAATCATTGGTTGTCTAATTTCCTTTAATTCGTTCGAAATATCGCAAGCAGAATATGACATTTGTAGTGTATTAATAAAACTGGGGATTTCGCTATCTGCATTGATTGGGTAAGGTGGTAATTCGAACCATGTGGATGGGAAAATGCTTTTCGCCGAGTATATTAGACACTGCACTGTGGCAAATGTGTTATGCCAAGAATCACAAATTTATTATGTTAATTGTTCGACAGAATTCTTTAACGTTTGGGGTATTGTTGTCCGTCAATGTTATCCGCGATCCAACATCACTCAAAGAAATGAGTTAAAGTTTTCCTTAGAAGATGCTGAGCATATAAGTTGTCTTTGGCGGGTGTATGTTAAGTCTAATATAAGTCTAATAGGTAATTAGTTAATTAGTCAACTGACCAATGTACCGCGAGAGGGCGTGCACTATTGGATCCATTTTCTTTCATCGAATGACATCCGAAAGCCGGAAATAACCTGACGTGAACGCCCAAATTGACTCTGTCTGCTTCGGGCTTTCGCGTAAACATTTAACAGTTACATTCAATGGACCAAAATCAAATATTTACCTCGTCACGGAAATACATTTTAATGGAGTCTCCACTCCTCGTTAAGATGTCATATTTACTTGACCTAGCATATATGCTGTTTTATGAGAGATGCTAATCATAATATAAAATATATAAAAATTAATATTAAACCAAAGCCAAGAGCACAACAAGCGATTGTGAGTATGCATATTAACAATGTGTCTCAATTATGTTGGTTCAATTTTGTCTGCTTTGAACACCAGGTACTTGTCGTATTAGATCTATAGTTTGTTTCTTTTCATTCCAGGACAGTCGATGTAACGAAAAGCATAACAGCAATGTCATACACAAGATGATTAGTTCTCTGGTCAATAAATAATTCAGATGTTTGAACAACAAAGACTTATATTGAATCCCTTTACCTATGATTGAACATACTTATACAACCAGCAAGAGGCGCTCTTCATGCGAAGATTGATCAAGACAATATTTATTTGAAGTTACACTTCTTTGGTCTGGTATTATGCATCAGATAAAGACGTATTTTGTGTCAGACGAACAAACTAAAATACGGACAATAAATACTAACTGTATACACATTTTCAATGGGATTCTTATTAAGCGGAAAATTCTGACTTGATGCATTCGATTAGATAACCTCTTGATCATTCCTCCCACTAAAAGCACACTAGGACGTAATCGGGATGACAAACCAATACGGCGTGGTAACCTTGACAAACTTACCGGTGATAATGAACAATTTGATGACATCAGCTGGGATGAAGCAGATGATACATAACAAACTAAGACCGTCAATTCATCTTTTAACAGTACCAATTATATCCTAAGCCTCTTCTAGTTATGACCCGTGTTCAAATATACATAAAAAACTATATATATAAAGACAGCTGAAAGGTGTCTCCAAGAAAAAAGCCACTTCCAGTTATCACAGCAATACATGTAAACGACATTTATTTGGTAATTTGAACCGTATACATGGATAGGTTATCTTGAACGAGTGTTGTGAATGCTGCACAGTGGCCAATGTGTTATGCTAAACCAAAGATATAATATGTAACTTTCTTAGAGATAGAATACGTTTTCTTCCCATAATTCTATCGGTTGAATTGTTGTTCTTTCATCTGTGGTCTTTGGTCGTATATCACTCAAAGGAATGAGCCGTAGGCCTGTGTGAAAGCAGTGCTGTCCTTTATCAGCTGTTTAGCATGTCAGTGGTCTTTGCTGGTTGTACGTTAAGCAGTGCTATAAGTCTGATATGTATTTGTTTAATTAGACAACTTTCCAAAGTACAGCCACAGGGCGTTAACTGTTAAATCCATTTTCTGTCCTCGATTGACATCCGAAAGCCGGAAATAACCTGATGTGAACGTCCAAATTGACTGCTTCGGGCATTCACGTACACACATAACAGTTACACTAACAGAGCAAAGTCAAATTTTTGCTGAGGAAAGATAATCCTTTTTAATGATGTGCCCACACCTCGTTAAGATATCCTATTTACTTGATTATTCTACCGAGTACCTATGTTTTTTGTATGAGAGATGTTAATCAAAATATACAATATAATTTTTTAATAATAAACCAAGCGATTGTGAGTATGCATATTAACACTGTGTTTCAATAAAAATGTCTAGACCTACGTTCTTTATTTACGCACAGTTTTGTCTGCATTTAACTGCAGGCTCTTTTCTAATTAGGCCGATAGTTTCTTCTTTTCTTTCCATGATAGAAGATTAACTACAATAAGCTACGTCATACAGAAGATGATAAGTTCTCTAGTGGTCAATTAAATCAGATGATAATAAATCCATTGATCTATGGTAAGACACACCTCATACAACCAGCAAAAGGGTATCTCCCTGCTAAGATCTTTCAACAGTTCAGAATACATTTTCAAGCTACAATTCTTTTTACTGATATATCAGATAAAGACTTATTTTGTCGCAGATGAACAAATACAATTTTGACGTATTCACAATAAGTATATACCATAGTGGAAGAATCTAAATTGATGTATTTGATTAGATAATCGTCAAATATATTCAGGTCGTACAAGAAAGCAAACAAGACAACAAATCATATGAGGTGGTTACCTTGACAACCATAAGAAATTGATAA
>JAVFBZ010199450.1:0-13900 GCA_032466195.1 Katharina tunicata | reverse complement strand
ACAGTGGTTGTCAGAGACCAGTTGTACTTCAACCACACATCATAAGTATTGATCACTGAGAAGATAAAGACCTGTTACCAGACAAAAAAATCATCTATTAGGCAAATTACTAATTGATCAGCATTCAGTTTGTTTGATGTTTAACATTGTACTCTAGAGTATTTAACCTCTATGACGACTTTGCTTTGCCGGTGTATGGTGAAAACCCGAGAAGAAACCTCGTAAAAACATAAGTCCACAGTCACAGGTTGTTGGGTGTGAGCCTCCTGTTGCACTCTGCGCCAAAGGGCATAAGGAAGCTGTTTTGTTGTGGTGCTGTAAATGTAATGTGTCTTCTTTCTAGTTTATGTTGCCAGATTCGCTTAGGTTGGTTTACGTCACCTATTGGGCAGGCACACCATTATATAAGCGACATAACGTTGATCAACCAATCAGTCAATCAATCAATTGAATCCAAACTCCAAAGTCGGTCATTTCAGAACACATGGGATGAACCTACAAATAGAACCTACCTCTTTGTTGGGTGTGGTTGTTATGGGTTGACAGAGTCTTGGATCGTCACAAGGACACGGGTCGGACGAAACTTCTGATAACAATACACACACAATACACATATACAGTCCTACTGCCAATCTATACTGTACGGCCATCATGAAGGATTTGAACAAGAAACCTCAACTGTAAAAACTGAAAAAAAATCACATTATTTGTTGATACGTTAACTTAATACATTCGTAATGATAATTACATGTATATTATGATCACTACGCCATTGTGATTTATTAACGAAGGATGAAAATTTGCTAGCCTCCACCAGGTTTTGAACTTGGGTCTCTGGCTAACAGGCCCGGCCAGATTATATACACACTATTTCAGTGTCCCTGTGTAAGTGCTTACCGTAGAGAAAAAATCGCAGACTTAACTTGGATAAAAAAATGTTTTCCTACAGTGAGCCTCTGTAGCTCAGTCGGTCAGAGCGCTGGACCTGCTAACAACAGACCCAAGTTCAAATCCCGATGGAGGCAAGCACAATTTCCTTTCTGTTTATTATAAATGTAAAGAAAGCAAATGTTGCCTGCCTCCACCGGGATTCGAACTTGGGTCTCTTGTTAGCAGGTCCAGCGCTCTAACCAACTGAGCAACAGAGGCACACACATATATTTTTTTGTCGAGAGTAATCACATTGGCACAGGTATATTAACTAATTAAAAGCGACAAATAATCTCATGTTCAAGATAAATTCTCAGAGACAAGTTTCTAGGTAGGCCAGAATCTCGAGTTGTTCTGGATAACCTATGGGCGCATCTCGAGAAAAGGCAATACAAATAACATGTAAATTCTTTAGAACATATGTGGCAAATATGTAACAAACATACATATTAAGGTATGGGTTAAAATAAACACAACCTGAAAAAAGTATCGTTTAGAACTTTAGAGTTGGTTATAAACCTATTAGTCTACCAATGAAGATGAGGGCAGTTAAGGGTTATCTGGTACAGAAGGGAGTTTAATCTCCTCGAGAGTTTTCTCCTTCTTGTACGATATAGGTCTCTATGAGACATAATCATTTTAGGTACAAGGTTTGATATTCCTGTATTAGGAGACTAGTGAACCTGATGCTAGACTGGTCATATTGGAGGCTCATGTTTATATTTATACCGGTGGAGACCAGCAAAATTTACCAAATACATATCGGTGCAGACAAGCAAAATTTAACGAATACATACAAGTAATCTACATAGATTAGAAAAACGCACAGACCCTGCAATACCTGTTCGTAACCACCTCACCCGTACACTGTATATTTGGAACTGCATGCATGGACTGTTAACGAAGATGAATTCAAACTGAATTAGCTAAGTGGTTGCCCACACAAAGTTTGTAGTTAATAACTTATTTGCGTATAAATTTTCATATACCAATTACAGACTCTAGTTAAGTTCTTAAAATATTAATTAACAGAGTTTTAAAAAAGGGACATTTGCTAAAATCAACAAGAAAAACTGTTTTCCGAATCTGTTTAGCTTGAGAAGCACCAGACACCTACATGAACCTGTCACACCTGGTTAACAGTCTACATTCTATATATGCCATCTTTCCTTTTTGTTGTTGCTTAGTTTACTCGACTGCAATTTACATACAGCAGTGTAAGATTGGTGCCAGACAGGACTACTTACAGGTACATTAAAAAATTAAAGTAGGCCTACTTTTCCAACAACAGTTCAGACACTAGCATTGACTACTGTAGGACTGGATATACAGGTAGATCATGACGAGGTCACAGAATCTTGTAAAAGTAGTGTGGATAATTAAACAGGTGATTTTTACTGACTATCACTGTATATGAAGATAACTGCACTGATAACAAGAGACTTCTATCAAAAGACTGAACTCATTCTATTCATAGTAACCCAATTCTCATTTCCAGTGACAGGTCACTAGTCTGTGTATTTGTGCATGATTTATACAGGTGACAATTCCAATACAAATAGTTATGATAGGCAGAAGATTGGTGTACAATGGTGTACCAACAGCATACATCTGTCGAATGGAATTTATACGGATTTTCTCTGTATGACGTCAAATTGTTGATCTTAGCTTGACTTGGCGGCTTGTCCATCTGGCCTAGTTTAATAAAATTAATTCACTGGCCTAGTTTAATGAAATTAATATCCTATCACATTATTTGATTGTTGAATGTGAGGTGGGTAGATACTCTGCACCACGTTTTAATTCCACACAACATGAAACATAACCAATCGTTGAATAAAGCAACAAATTATTCCCAGATCTTGTTGTAAATGCAACCATTGTGTCTTTGTCTTTACAGTGCAACGTTATGGGACCATCAGTAATGTTGTGGGAGGGGGATGTTCCCTGTCATAAAATTGTGTTGCTCCTCAACTATCTGCCGTTTCTGAGTATTTCAAGATATTCCTGTGTGGTGAAATCCTCATCCTACAATTGCCAATCACAAGACACTGGAGTATCAAGATATAGAAGATAAGATGTGAGTTAAAGTTTAAAAGCTACAGGAAGAAGGTGAAAATTGGAACAGTCCAAACTGGTTTATAGCACACGCTGTCATTGTGACGTCAAACCAATGGCTGAGAGTTCAAGTGGACTATTTTATTGTTGCGCAAGAATGCAGTGACTCGGTTTGCCAATCCTGTATAAAATCACAACACCGAATTATAAATCCATACTTGTCGAATAGGATGGAAGAATTTGGGAGTTGAGTTGGTCTGAATTGTTTCGTTTCTCAGTGGTCAGCTGTTCACTTACACTCTATCGTATTTCCTTGTTATGGTTTACTATGTTGATTTCTTTATTTCTCAACTAATTCTCCCTGTATAGGATTGTTCATAATCTTTCTTAAATTGTCCTCACGAAAATTCTAGATGTCTTCGTAATGTTCTCGTCAAATATTATCGAATTATTTTTAACATGTTTAAGCAAGTGTAGGCAGCACTTTCTCATATTTTGTTCACATGATATAGTTACTGTAAGCCTGGCAGAACTGCCGAAACATACCGGATTTTGTCTTACATGGTCCAAGTATCGTCTGGATCACGTTTCCGTTGGGCATCTGGTAATCCATGAATTTTCAATTGGCCTCCAGGAACGTTCATATGTACTTCACAATGAGCAGGGAAGTACTTGGGAGTTGTGTTTGGCTGAGGTATTCCATTCTTCTGTAATAAGCTGTTCACTGTGCTCTTTCTTTTTTCCTTGTTATGGTTGACGGTGTTAATTTGTTTATTCTTCATCCAGTTCACCATGTATTGGATAAATCATAATATTACTTAATTATTTTTAACATGTTTCAGCTAGTGTGCACACACGACCTTTTTTAGGTGTTTTGTTCACATGTTATTGACAGGTAGAAAGAATTACCGAACGGACTGGAGTTGTCTTGCATGGTCCAAGTATTGCAAGCATAAGTACACATGTTCTACGTTAATTTTTGACGTATATTCGCCTTAATTAACCTGTAAACTTGTCTAATTGTTAAATTGACTGGTGGTTGTGCTATGACTGAGATATGGCATTCTGGTTACTTGAAATAGTTAAGAGTCAGAATTGATTCTAATCCTGCCTAGTGAGAGCCGCTAGCTAGGAAGAGACTCCAATTAAACATGTCACAAGATGTTTCACAAGAGCTCAAGAGATAGAAGAAATATGTGAGTGCAGCAATTTATTCAGTGGCGCGTTATTTTACAATCAAATAAGATCAACGTGTTTTGTCTCAAATATTTAATGTTAAGTGGGATATACCCATAATTTATCAGTTTGTTGTGTGTACCCTAAAGCCGGAGAAAAGCGCCAATATGTAAAAAAAAAAAAGGTGAAGGATAGTGCTTTTTAAACAAACATTTCAAGAAATCCCGATTAATTAACTGAATTTAATGTGTTATTTGTATGACCCTCTTGTAGTAGATACAGTCATAGTGTCTTTGTCATCACAGTGCAACGTTATGAGACCTTCTGTATTACTGAAATCCTTGCCAATCACACGACACTGGAGGGTCAAAAGGTAGAAGATAGGACGTGAGTTTTATGTGCTAAGTTAAGCTCTTGCTGGACACTTTGGTGTTATAATAAATGACATTCAACTATTTTTTTCTGTTTATCTGGGTTGTCTTGTTCATAGGCTATTGGATGACATTAGGTGTGTTAGGAACCGACTATCAGTCGGTGTGAACCAGTATGCCCTGCACTAGAAACCAGTCCATGTTTAGTCCAATATTTTAGCTGCACCTGGAATTACAAGAAGCGAGTCAATGTTTGGTCTATCGTTGAGGCATTGCTGGAGATCAAGATATAGAAGAACTACCTTTTTTTCTTCTCTCTACATAGACTTCCAGCGAGGAAAATGCAAGATTTTTAAACTTATTCATACACCCATCACGGCTTAGTTAGGGTACTACAAGAACGAGGGCCACGGGCGGTTTTGCAGATCGCTGAAAATGTGAATTACTCGTACACATGGAATATATCAAGTACAATGATATTAAAAACAAACCCAAAAGGATGAAATTAATAACCGGTTTAATTAGCTCAAACCAACCAACCCTATCCCTACCCCCTACTATATTAAGCAAACTTGCCACAACGCCGGAATCCACAGCATACATCTGTCGAATGGAATTTATAAGGATTTTCTCGACATGACGTCTGATTGTTGATCTTGGCTTGACTTGGCGGCTTGTCCATTTGGCCTAATTTAATCAAATTAATCCCCTAGCCTAGTTTAATAAAATCAATTCCCTATCATATCATTTGAAGATGTGGGGTGATTTGTTTATTCTTCATCCAGTTCAACATGTATTGGATTAATCATATTACTTAATTAATTTTAACATGTTTCAGCTAGTGCGAAGACGACCTTTTTTAGTTGTTTGGTTCACATGCTATTGTAAGGTAGAAAGAACTACCGAAACGGGCTGGAGTTGTCTTGCATGGTCCAAAAATCGCAAGCATAAGTGCTCATATTCTAGGTCTAACTTTTAACTATATTCGTCTTAATTAACCTGTAAACTTGTCAAATGGTTAAATTGACTGGTTTTTGTGCGAGGACTAAGATATGACGTTCTGATTTTTTTAAATAGTAAAAATTAAGGGGTGATCCCAATCCTGCCAGGTAACAGCCACATGTTCGGGAGAGAGTAAAATAAAACATGACCCAAGAAGTATCACAAGAGCTCAAGAGATAGAAGAAATATGTGAGTGCAGTAATTCATTCGGTGTCGCGTTATTTTACAATCAAATTGATCCATATACGATAGGCATAATCTCGAACTTGTTCGATTCATATAATATATGCAAGGTGGGATATTCCCACAATTTACCAGTTTTGTTGTGAGTGCCCTAAAGACGGCGTAAAGCAACATCAATCAAAAACACACAATTTACCAGTTTTGTTACGCGTATCCTGTGGGCGGCGTAAATTACCAATAACTCAGAAACACAACTAGAAGGTGAAGGATAATGCTTTATAAACATTTCAACAAATTCCTATTAATCTTCTGAATTTGAGGTGTTATTTCTATGACATCCTTGTAGTAAATGCAGCCATTGTTTCTATGTCATCACAGTGCAACGTTATGAGACCTTCTGTATTATTGTGGGATAACTTCTGTGTTATTTCACTATCATAAAATATTGTCGCTTCTCAACTAGCGGCCGTCTCACTGGACGTAAATATATTCCTGTGTGGCGAAATCCTAGTCCTACAATTGCCAATCACACGAATCTGAAGGATCAAAATATAGAAGATAAGATGTTAGTTTAATGTCAAAAGCTCTTCTTGGGCACTTTGCTCTTATAGTAGATTGCATTCTCTATTGTTTCTGTTCTTTTGGACCGTTAAGATTGTTGTGTTCGTTTGCTATCAGATGATATTACGTGTGCTAGGAACTAACTACCAGTCGGTGTGATCAAGCATGTCCTGCACTAGAAAAAAGTCCATGTTTCGCCCAATATTACAGCTGCACCTGGAATCACAAGAAGCAAGAGCTAAGTCAATGTTTGGTCTGGTATAGAGACATTGCTATAGATCAAGACATAGAAGAACTACATTTTTTTTCTGTCTATTTCCCCTACAGTCTGTGTTTTGTATGCATTCATTATATTTAAATAAAAGCTGTGGCCATGCCCGAAACGGTTTCCGTGCCTGAAACGAGAGCCAAGTCAACATTCTGTCTTGTATCGAGGAATGGCAGTCGATCAAGAAAAGATATTATTTTTTCTCCATTTATAATTTCGCTCGATGCCTCATTGTTAATTTATGCGTTTGTTTGTATCCAGCGGTACATATGCTTCCAGCGAAGAAAATGTTAGGTATTTAAACATATTCATACACCTATCACGGCTTAGTTAGGATACTCCAATAACGAGGGTCACGGGCAGTTTAGCAGATGGCTGAAAATGTCCATTACTCGTACACGTGGAATATATAAAGTACAATGTTATTAAACACAAACCCAAAACGATGAAATTAAAAACCGGTTTAATTCGCTCGAAGCACCCCCTCCCCGCTCCTTTTAAGCAAACTTGTCAAAACCGCTGAACCCACCGCATATATCTGTCGAATGGAATCCATACTAGTTTTCTCGGCATGACGTCAGGTTGTTGGTCTTGGCTTACCTTGGCAGCTTGTTCATCTGGCCTAGTTTAATAAAATTAATCCCCTGGCCTAGTTTAATAAACTAAATCCCCATATCACATACGCTGATTTTTAAATGAGGGTGTGGTAGATCTCCTCGTTTTAATTCCAAACAACTTGTCATACACTTCGTAAACATAACCAATCATTGTATAAAGCAACACAGTATCAATTCATAAACTGAAAAAAATTAGATTATAAGTTATATTGAAATCCTTTTCTCGTAGTATATTGTTTAATTTTAAGGGTTCAAAACTGAATACGAGACAATCAAAATTTTGTGAGTAGGCCTACATCATGACCATCCGTATTTCAATCAAGCATTGCTATTCGTTGGGTTTTATTTCTTTTCAGTTAATTAATGAGTTCAAATCTTCAAACTTATATTGAATTATTTTATGCAATTTTCAAATGTTAAATTAGGGCAACGCAACAGGCCTATTATGGAATTTATGTCTAAGAATTTTTTTACCAATTTCTCCACTGGTATGCTCAATCACTCGTGTACAGTTAATTAGGTCTTTATTAGTAAACCGTTTAAATTTATCTTTATTAAAATAATTGCTGGCTATTTGTGAAAATATAAATTTTGGATTGTAAAGTGAAAGCCATGCGTTTGTTTGCGTATTAAAGTGCATTAGTCCGCATGGTAAATGTTAAGGGTAAAAATGTTAAATGGTAATAAATTAATCCGCATGCAATGTAAATGTACCGGATACTAAAGTTTCCCAAGGTATGTGTACAGGAACAAAGTAAAAACTGGAACTATTCCAAACCGGTTTATGGCACACGCTGTCATTGTGACGTCAACCCAATAGCTGAGTACTTCTTTCTCGAATTAAAGTGGACTCCTTTATTGTTGCGCAAGAATAAGGTGACTTGGTTTGCCAATCACGTATAAAATCCAAACAAGGAATTAGTATTTCATTGCAGGCTCACGTGAATACGTGTCGAGGAGGAAGGAAGAATTTGGAAGTTGTGTTAGGCTGAATTATTTTTTTTTTCTGTTATCAGCAGTTCACTTACGCTCTCTTGTAATTCCATTTTATTGTTGACTGTTGATTTGTTTATTTCGCAACTAATTCTCTATGTATAGAATTTTTCAGAATCTTTCTTAAACTGTCCTCACGCAAATTTTGGACTCTAATGTTCTCGTCAAATATTTTTTTCTTCTCTTCATTTTCCACCATAGGCTGTGTGCTTCGGAAAACCTTATTGTGAATGACGACTGACCATGCCAGCAAAGGAGACCAAGTCGATATTTGGTCGGGTATCTATCGATGGTTGGTAATCTAGGGGTAGAACATATTTTTTTTCTTTCCATTTTCCACCATTACTGTGGTCATTGGAAATTTTTATTGAGGAAATATGACATACCAAGCCTGGAACGAGAGATAAGTCGACAATTGGTTGGTAATCAAGAGGTAGAAGATATTTATATTTCTTCTCTCCATTTTCCAAATATCGCAAAAATAAATGCGCATGTTCTACCTTTTACCTATATTCGCCTTTATTAACATGTAAACTTGTCAATTGGTTACTTTGGCTGATTTTTGTGTGAGGAATGAGATATTTTTTGAAATAGTAAAAAGTCAGGAGTGGTCCCCATCCAGCCGGGTGACAGCCACATGAATTGGAGAGACTCGAATAAAACATGACACAAGAAGTATTACATGAGCTTAAGAGATAGAAGAAATATGTGAGTGCAGCGATACATTTAGTGACGCGTTAATTTACAATCAATTCATTAGACATAATCTCGAACTTGATTGTTTCAAAAAATTAATGTTAGGTGGGATATACTCTTAATTTATCAGTTTTGTTGTGCGTTATTGAAGGATGGCTGTCAGCCAAGAGGATACTTGTCAAAAGCCCTGAACATCTGCCAACTGGAATTTATGCGGAATTTCTCGGCATAACGCCTGATTGTTGATCTTGGTTTGAATTGGCAGCTTGTCCGTCTGGCTTAGTTTAATAAATTAATCAGCTATCACATGAGTTGATTTTGAATGGGGGGTGGGTTACGTTCTGCACCATGTTTTAAATCTAAACAACTAGTCGTACACTCCATGAAACATTACCAATCACTGTATAAAGCAACAAATTAAAAAAAAATCTGGACAAATTGTAGATAATTGGTATATTGAAATCTTTTTTGTGTAGTATTTTTAGTTTAGTTTCGGGCATACAAAACTGCATATGAGACAAACCAAATATCTCGCGTAGATCTACTGCATGCTGCTTTCGTAACGTCAATCGAGCATTGGTACTGCCATACACTACTATTCAGTACATTAAAAAGTAAAAAAAATATATAGGACAACGAAACACAGGGCTATAAGGCATTAATGTCGCAGATTTTTACTCAATCAGTAAATCGTGCACACTTAATTGGATCTTTATTGGTAAAGCGTGTACATTTATCTTTATAAAAATAATTGCTGCTTATTTGACAATATAATGCTGGATTGTATAGCGAGAGCCCTGCGTTTGTCTGTATATTAAAGTATATTAGTCCGTACGATATATGTGAAATGTTTAACATACTTAAGTTTCCTAAGGTAGGAGTACATGAACAATGGGAAAATTGGAACAAACCAAACCGGTTAATGGCACACGCTATCATTGTGTCATCAAACCATAAGATGAGTATTTCATTCTCGAATTAAAGTTGAATGTTGTATTGTTGCGCAAAAATACGTTGCAGACTAACATGCATAAGTGTCGAAGAGGGCCAAGTCGACATTTGGTCGGGTATCAAGGGATGTTTGGTAATCAAGAGATAGAACATATTTTTTTTCTTCTCTATTTTCCATCATAGGCTGTGTGCTTCGAAAAACCTTAATGTGGAATGATGACTGGCCATGCCTACAACGAGGGTCATGTCGATATTTGGTCGGTTCTCAATAAAAGGTTGGTGACCAAGAGAAAACATATTACTGTTTCTTATCTTCAATTTCCACCATAGGCTGTGTGCTTTGAAAAACCTTATTGTGGAATGATGACTGACCATGCCTGGAACGAGAGCCAAGTCGATATTTGATCGGGTATCGAGGAATGGTTGGTAATAAGGAGATATAAGCTATTTCGTATTCTTCTCTTCATTTTACACCTTAAGCTTTGTGCCTCGAAAAACCTTATTGTGGAATGATGACTGATCATGCCGGCAACGAACTCCAACTCCACATATTTTCGGCTATCAAGGGATGGTAATCAAGAGATAGAAGATATTTCTTTTGCTTCTCTCCATTAGGCTCTGTGCTTCGAAAAATCTTGTTATGGAATGATGACTGACCATGCCTGAAACGAGAGCCAAGTTGACATTTGTTCGTGTTCGAGTATTGAGAGATGGTTGGTAATCAAGAAATAGAAGATATTTCTTTTCTTGTCTCCATTTTCCACCATAGGCTGTGTGCTTCGAAAAACCTTAATGTGGAATGATGACTGGCTATGCCTGCAACGAGGGTCATGCTGATATTTGGTCGGTTCACAATAAAAGGTTAGTGACCAAGAGAAAACATATTACTGTTTCTTATCTTCATTTTCCACCATAGGCTGTGTGCTTCTAGAAACCTTTTTGTGGAATAATGACAGACCATGCCTGGAATGAGAGCTAAGTCGACATTTGGTCAGGTAAAGAGGAATTGTTGGTAATCAAGAGATAGACGCTATTTCGTTTTCTTCTCTCAATTTTACATCATAAGCTGTGTGCCTCGAAAAACCTTTCTGTGGAATGATGACTGACCATGCCTGCAACGACGGCCAAGTCGACATTTTGTCAAATATCAAGAGATGGTTGGTGATCAAGAGATAGAAGCTATTTCTGTTTCTTTTTTCATTTTACACCATAAGCTGTGTGCCTCAAACAACCTGATTGTAGAATGATCACTGATCATGCCATCAACGAACTCCAACTCCACCTTTTTGTCGACTATCAAGGGATGGTTGGTAATCAAGAGATAGAAGATATTTCTTTTGCTTTTCTCCATTAGGCTCTGTGCTTCGAAAGAATCTTGTTATGGAATGATGACTGACTATGCCTGAAACGAGAGCCAAGTTAACATTTGTTCCAGTATCGAGAGATGGTTGGTAATCAAGAGATAGAAGATATTTCTTTTCTTATCTCCATTTTCCACCATAGGCTGTGTGCTTCGAAAAACCTTAATGTGGAATGATGACTGGCCAAGCCTGCAACGAGGGTCATGTCGATATTTGGTCGGTTCTCAATAAAAGGTTGGTGACCAAGAGAAAACATATTACTGTTTCTTATCTTCAATTTCCACCATAGGCTGTGTGCTTTGAAAAACCTTATTGTGGAATGATGACTGACCATGCCTGGAACGAGAGCCAAGTCGACATTTGATCGGGTATCGAGGAATGTTTGATAATCAAGAGATAAAAGCTATTTCGTTTTCTTCTCTCCATTTCTATCATAGGCTGTGTGCTTCGAAAAACCTTTCTATGGAATGATGACTGACCATGCCTGTAACGACGGCCAAGTCGACATTTTGTCAAATATCAAGAGATGGTTGGTGATCAAGAGATAGAAGATATTTCTGTTTCTTTTTTTCATTTTAAACCATAAGCTGTGTGCCTCGAAAAACCTTATTGTGGAATGAAGATTGATTATGCCGGCAACCAACTCCAACTCCACATTTTTTTCGGCTATCAAGGGATGGTTGGTAATCAAGAGATGGAAGATATTTCTTTTGCTTCAATCCATTAGGCTCTGTGCTTTGAAAAATCTTGTTATGGAATGATGACTGATCATGCCTGAAACGAGAGCCAAGTTGACATTTGTTCGAGTATCGAGAGATGGTTGGTAATCAAGAGATAGAAGATATTTCTTTTCTTGTCTCCATTTTCCGCCATAGGCTGTGTGCTTCGAAAAACCTTAATGTGGAATGATGACTGGCCATGCCTGCAACGAGGGTCATGTCGATATTTGGTCGGTTCTCAATAAAAGGTTAGTGACCAAGAGAAAACATACTACTGTTTCTTATCTTCATTTTCCACCATAGGCTGTGTGCTTCTAAAAACCTTTTTGTGGAATGATGACTGACCATGCCTGGAACGAGGGCTAAGTCGACATTTGGTCAGGTATAGAAGAATTGTTGGTAATCAAGAGATAGAAGATATTTCGTTTTCTTCTCTCCATTTTTCACCATAGGCTGTGTGCTTTGAAAAAACCTAAATGTGGAATGATGACTGACCATGCCTGCAACGACGGCCAAGTCGACATTTTGTCAAATATCAAGAGATGGTTGGTAATCAAGAGATGGAAGATATTTCTTTTGTTTCTCTCCATTAGGCTCTGTGCTTCGACAAAGATATTGTGGAATGATGACTGCCCATGCTTGAAACGAGATCCATGTCGACATTTGGTTGTCTATGAAGAAATGGTTGGTGATCTAGAGAGAACATATTTCTGTTTCTTCTTTTTATTTTCCACAATAGGATGTGTGCTACGAACAACATTAATGTGGAATGATGACTGACCATGCCTGGAACGAGAGCCAAGTCGACATTTGGTGGGGTATCGAGGAATGGTTGGCAATCTAGAAATAGAAGCTATTTCGTTTTCTTCTCCCCATTTTCCATTATAGGTTGTGTGCTTCGAAAAACCTTAATGTGGAATGATGACTGACCATGCCTGAAACGACGGCCACGTCGACATTTTGTCAAATATCAAGAGATGGTTGTTGATCAAGAGATAGGAGATATTCTTTTGCTTCTCTCCATAAGTCTGTGTGCTTCGAAAAATATTATTGTTGAATGATGACTGACCATGCCTGAAACGAAAGCCAAAGTCGACATTTGTTAGAGTATCGAGAGATGGTTGGTAATCAAGAGATAGAAGATATTTCTTTTTTTCTCTTCATTTTTAACCATAGGCTGTGCTTCAAAGAACCTTAATATGGAATGATGACTGACCATGCTTGCAACGAGGTTCAAGTCGACATTTGGTTGGGTATGAAGAAATGGTTGGTGATTAAGAGAGAATATATTTCTGTTTCTCCTTTTCATTTTCCACCATAGGCTGTGTGCTTCGAACAATATTATTGTGGAATGATGACTGATCCTGCCAGGTCAACATTAGGTCGGGTATGGAGGGATGGTTGGTAATCAAGAGATGCAAGATATTTCTTTTGCTTCTTTCCATTAGGCTGTGTGTTTTGAAAATTTGTATTGTGGAATGATGACTGACCATGCCTGAAACAAGAGCAAAGTTGACATTTGTTCGAGTATCGAGGGATGGTTGGTAATCAAGAAATGAAGATATTTCTTCTTTTTTTTTCTCTATTTTTCACTATAGGCTGTGTGCTTCGAATAACCGTAATGTGGAATGACGACTGACCATGCCTTCAACGATGGTCAAATCGACATTTGGTCGTGTATAAAGAAATGGTTGGTAATCAAGAGACAATATATATCTCTTTCTTCCTTAAATTTTCCAAAATAGACTGTGTTTGGAAAAACCTATTGTGGAATGATGACTAATCATGCCTGGAACAAGTGCCAAGTCTACATTTGGTCGAGTATCGAGAGATGGTTGGTAATCAAGAGATATAAAATATTTCATTTTTTTCTCCCCATTTTCACCATAGGCTGTGTGCTTTGGAAAATCTTATTGTGGAATCATGACTGACCATGCCAGTAACGAGAGCCAGGTCGACATTAGGTCGGGTATCGAGGGATGGTTTGGTAATCAAGAGATACAAGAAATTTATT
>JAVFBZ010199439.1:873-13900 GCA_032466195.1 Katharina tunicata | reverse complement strand
CAAACAGAAATCTTAGCTCTTAATGGCATAACACCGCAATCAAACATAGAAATCTTAGCTCTTAATGGCATAACACCGCAATCAAATATAGAAATCTTAGCTCTAAATGGCAAAACACCGCAATCAAACATAAAAATCTTAGCTCTTAATGGCATAATACTGCAATCAAACATAGAAATCTTAGCTCTAAATGGCATAACACCGCAATCAAACATAGAAATCTTAGCTGTAAATGGCATAACACCGCAATCAATCTTAGAAATCTTAGCTCTAAATGGCTGACCAGCAAGTGTCATCCAGTGGCATAAAGTACAAAGTTGATTGATCAGGGTTGATTTGTAATTTTGAGCCTTTTTCAAGTATGTTAACCTGAATTGTGGAGACCACTCTTATTGTATTTATGTTTCAGGAGACAGTGTTTGAACTGAAGACAATATGGCACAGTGGTGGTGGGGCCGACAAGACAGCTCTTTACAGCCACATGACTGTGTTATTTACAGCCACAACATACCAGGTAAGGACACGTTTCTCTTAAAGACATTCGCCCTCTGACTAAGGGCACTAGGTTTCCAGATTATATATATACTGTTGTACTTAGCACTGGAGGAACATTATCTTTCCAACAGCAAAACACTACAGTGACAACACATTTTATGGTTGTGTGAAGATTCGCTGTCTTCTGTTGGAATACAAACACTTCATGAGCATGAAATAGGCCTACCCATGAGCACGGCGCTAAACGTCAATCAATCAATCTTAAAGATGATTGGGTTTTAATTATGCTTCCATTTTGTCCAAAGACAAAAAAGTTTTTAAAAGAAAAATAAATCGACTCCAAAGTTGTTCAGGTTATCCTCCAACTCTCTGTAGTTTTCAATTATTTTGCATATTTCTCACTTTGGCACATTAGAGTCCATGTTAAATATCACCTGCATCCGTTCCTACTAAGAAATTAATGTTTTTAGTGGCACACACTCGCTGTGACACTTAACTCATTCGGTACCAGTGTCGCCGTATGGCGTCAAAGTACTTGCCTTACTCAACTCCACTGTTGCCGTATGACGACAAAACTTTTCAGCTCTCTCAACCCCAGTGTCGCCGAAGTGCGACAAAATACATAGGTTTTCATAGGCTCAATTCCTGGCCACAATAGCTTTCTTTCAATTTATAATGAATGAAATATTATCTTATATGATCTTATATGGCCAAAAAAAATGACCACCCATTTTATCCCAAATATGGTTATTTATAGAAAATGGAGGGAAATTCGATCGAATGAATCTCGGTCACAACACTGCAGGCCACGAGTTGGTGGCCCTACAAGCAGCATGTATGGGGAATGTAATCGACATATACACGAGGAGTGGTGCAGTATCCATGTTTCCGGGCCGCGCTGTTTGGCTTTCATAAAATTGCTGTTAATGTTATGTTTCTGCTTGCCGTTATCATGTACTTAAACGCCTTTTCTGACTTTACCATATTCAAAAAGTTTACGATAGTATTCCATGATATCACAGGATCAGTTCCATACCAATTGGGATCGATGTTCATTGGCTTTTTTGTCCAAATTTACTCTAGAAGTTGCAATGATTTCCGATGTTTGGACTCGATTAAGTTTGGTTGATTTTACGGGCAGATCTACATTTATTTTGGTGAGCTTTTAATCTGTCAACCAAATATTTAAACTCTTATATTATTTTATTTCAGTACATGTGCTTAGTGATATTTTTTCATCATTTCATATGTTTATAAAAATAAAAAAAACCTGATTCATTACGTAGGAAATATTTCTAAAAAACTTGTTCTCGATTTCAGATGTCTTACCAAAACACAACTCTCATAAAAGAGACGCGACTTTATTTTTTTCAAAACTACCCATTTTTTTTATTGTCAAAATTATGTCAGTTAAATTTTGTTTTCCTAGGTTGAGTATAACACAAGAAATAATTATTTTATTTCAATGGTGTCGGATCTGTACGTCCCCTGTGGCTGAGCTGTCTGGGGCTGAGGCCTAGGGACAGTGGCAAGGCAGCCTGGGGCTCTGCTCAGAAACAGACTGCAGTCAGTACTGAATGAGTTAAGCCCTAAATTCCACTTCTAACAAAAGACTTGAAAAGCTGTTGGCCTACCTGCTCAGTGGCGCACGATTGTTCACTTTAACCTAGCATTCCTATTCCAGATCTTTGGCTGTGTTAGTGTTGAGGGTTTTGGTTGGAAACTTAGCTCTTTTATAAAACTGACATACCCATGAAAATGTTGTTAACCTTTTGTTTTAGTCACCATGTATAATTAAGCCAACAATCAAATGTTGATTACTTGTTCAGGTTAAGGAGATTTGCTGTGAGCTGGAGTTGGGTGGCCTGACGTGGAGGTGCTTGAAGACTGTATGTGCTGATATCTGTCATGTGGGGGATAAGCTCGGCTACACTAACTCTCTACACATACTGACAGCTCTACTTCTACCAAAGGTAAGAGGGGCCCGCGCCGTGGCTCAGTGGTTAGCATGTCTGACTGCAGATCCTCCTTCGATGTACTGCACGGGTTCGAGTCTCCCAGTGGACCTGAGGTATATGAGGGAGTAACATGAGGTGACTTCGGCCATCGCGGGGGCGGTTTTTACAAGGTTTCCTCCGTATTGAGTAGAGCAGATTAAGAAGTTGAGAATCCGTCGTCATATAAATGAAATACCTTTGAGTACGACGTTAAACACCGATCAAACGGTAAGATTACAGTATACGCCTGAATGGCCTTCCATGCACCACAGTCTGTCGGCCATATCTGACAGTCTTGTCATTTCCTAATGAGATGATGATGTGCTCCAAGGCTGTTCACATGCTGTCAGATAAGTGAAAAAGTTCTCAGTAGGGTGTTAAATCGGAATCAAACTACTCTGAAGGCCGTTGGAGCCCGCTTGTTATCCTAAAATGTGTAACCAAAGTCTCCCCCGGTTCAGAGATGGGAGGCTGTTTTTGTTTTTAACATCTCTTGGTTGTCAACATAACTCTGGTAATGTAAAGATGTCACAACACCTCGTATAAATTAATTACCCTCAAGTATTATGTGATCACCAAACGGCTTACAAGAGAGTAATGTAAAGAAAGATCATTTTTAAATTGGTCCCTAAAGAAGTTAGAACCGAGATACATCATGTTCAGGGACAAATTTATCCTAATGTCTTAATAATGTTTAATTCCTCCAGTTTGAAGATGTTTGCCAGGCGTCCCCACGATTCCTGATGAGTATTATGTCTGGCCTGTCCAAACAGTTTCCCCGACAGATCGTAGACGGTATAATCATTCCACGCCTGGAGAACTCACATATAGGTCGGTATAACGAACGTGTGGATCCAAGTTGTCCAAAACATACTATCCTCGTTTTTGTTGTTTAAGCGGCACTTATAAGATGGGTACATAACAAAAAGATGACGACTAAGATGGATTTTCAAATTCTGGGTATATTGATAAGCGACGTTCCGGCCTAGATGCTAAGACCGTTTCAAGCAATGGGTAAATGTACCCAGAAGTTGAAAATCTATCTTAGTCGTCATCTTTTTGTTTTCCTCAATTTGACAAGCAAGCTGCTAATTGATCCGGATTGACACGATTCCACTGTAATCCTGACCGGAGTTTGTTTGTTTGGGCTTTTAGGTCGTACTCAAAGTAATTTCACTGGCATACCTGCCCAATGAGTGAAGAACACCAAGGCAACACAGGACAGATATAGGACCAAAAACAGGACGGCACAAACAATTGGCCGAGGAGCCCTCTGGCTAATGGGATTTTGTTTAGGTCATCCCATCCTGGCTGTCATACACATTAACGAAGGAACTGTTGAAGTTGCTCTACAACAGTTTGTTGTTAGTGTTCCTACTTACTTATGGATTACATTGCCGTCTTATATAAATGGGAATACCATGGCGTTAAACACCAATCAATACAGGGCATACAAAGCTGTCGATCAATCTACCCACTCCTGACAGTAGTAGCCATGCAAGGGGCATCAGGAAGCCTATTTGTTCTGTGTCCGGCATTGTGTTTTACCGGTGCCATTTATAGAGTAAACCCCCAAGAAGACTATGTGTTTCACTTGATCTTTTTTTTTTTCTTGTTTAGGTTTATCAGAAATTGGAATATTTTGTAAGATGGCAAAAGAAAACTTCACCGAGTCTAACAGAATATATTTGTTCAAGTAAGTCTAAACTGTATCTTTTTGCTTATGGGTTCACCATAGGCTTCATTGAGGGAATTTTAAGGAGATTAGATCAAATCTTTCATAGTCATCACTTGACTTGAGTACAATACTCTTTCTCAAAATAAACTGTTTGATTGTGTTGACTTTATAAAACATGTGAGCTAGCTAGTGACAAAGACGGAGCCCAGAGGTCTAGCTAGTGACAAAGACGGAGCCCAGATGTCTAAGACCCTGTAGTTTTAAGATTCGCAGCCTTTACATTGTACCTGGATAAAAATGTGTTAGTTCTACCATGAGCCTCTGTTGCTCAGTTGGTTAGAGCACTGGCCCTGCTAGCCAGAGACCCGAGTTCGAATCCCGGTGGGGGCAAGCAAAATTGTCTTTCTCTACATTTATACAAAAACATGTTATATAACCCAGTACCACCCTCGATAAAGGTCACAACTAGATGTTGATTCAGAGTGTCGATAAAGGTCACAACTAGATGATGATGATTCAGAGTGTCGATAAACGTCACAACTAGATGTTGATTCAGAGTGTCGATAAAGGTCACAACTAGATGGTGATTCAGAGTGTCGATACAGGTCACAACTAGATGGTGATTCAGAGTGTCAACATTTTGTCCCGGCTTTGTCTTTTTGACAGAATCAAACAAAAGTGATTTCGTTTATTAATTAGTCTATCATTCCGTTATACGGATCAAATAACCTTAAGTATGACAAAAACAGTATCAATGACGGAAGTTAGTTGTTCTGTATTAAACAGAATAAAATTCCAGCCTAATATCAATCTGACAACTCTGTGTTCTCTAACTTTGTAGACGCCTCTTAGACCTGGAGGAATTGTATGAAAGAGCGGTGGGTCTATTCCAGATATTAGCCGATATGAAGGTTAGTTATTCTGAGCAGTTCAATACTGTCATTGGAGCCTATTATCAAAAGTCATTAGGATAGGAAAATATAATTCATTTGCTTTCTTTTTAAAACTCACTTTTCAAAGATGACAATATGTATTGATCTCTAAAATTTCTCTGGGTGCAGACACCTTGCTGTTTTTCCATGGTTTCCATACTATTTGATTGGGGCCGGGAAATCAAGCAGTTATTCAAACTTAACGGAAAGAGGGCTGGCCATATTTCCTGAAAAAGACTTTGATCCGGCCGCGGTGAATGACCTTGTTTGTAACGAGCCAACATATTGAACCGTGTTAGCCACACCCCTTACGTCAAGAAAAACAAAGTGTGTCTGAGATGTGACAGCAGATTGACACATTTTCTGGCAGAATTTTCAGTTTTTTTTTACTTTTACCAGGCTTTTAAACTACCGGTACCTTCACTTTCAAATTTTGGTGTAGAATTAACAGAATACTTCTAACTTTTACTTTTTTATGAAAATATATATAATTCATGTGATTCTGTGAAAACAAAAAATACAGAATATTTGGGTGCGTATGTGACTTTAAGGTGCAAAAACTTGTGTATCATGCTCTGTAATTTTAGGACTAGATTCCTCACCAATTAGAATAGTTCGTTTTAAGATGGAAACATTTTTAGTTGAATTTCTTATGTTAAATGTAAAGTCCAAGGCAGATTGTTTTTGAAAAATCTGGTTGTCAACTTCATGTTGAGTTTCCTCGAAACTAATGTAAAATCCTAATAAAAAAAAACCTGGCTCCCTCAGAGTTTGCCCTAATGTTTGTTTATCTTGTGTTAATATCAGATCAAGCGTGGTCCGAGAACTGTTAAAAATCCAGAACAAAACTCACAAATTTTTATGAAGACATTTCTGTTTTGTCGGACAGATCCCGCTGGAGATGGCTGACTTGTCCAGACTGGTGCTGAAGCTGAGAGAGGAGTCTCTATCCATGGGAGATAACCTCACATGTGGCAAGCTGTTATTTGCCCTGGTTACAAAGTATGGGAATCAGGTACTGGTCTTTGTATTTAGTTGGCTCTATCTATGTTGAAGGAATTCCGAATTTGTTATGTTGGCTAGTTTTGTGGCCTGAGCCAGTCCTATACAGTATTTGAGGCTCTGTTTTTAAGTGATTGTCTCGACTTGCCTTAACATAAGTTAATTTTTTTGTTTCCAGATGGACACAAATCTGATAGAGCAGATAAAGACTATTGCTGTGCAGATGAAAACCTTTCTGAAAAACACTGTGCTCTCTTCACTGGTAAAACTGGAGAAGAGCAGGGTGGCCTCTACCATGTAGGCGTCATAAAGGGGTTCAAACCATGTAGGCCAATAGTGTGCCCATATACGGCAGGAGTCATAAAGGGGTTCAAACCATGTAGGCCAATAGTGTGCCCATATATGCCAGGAGTCATAAAGGGGTTCAAACCATGTAGGCCAATAGTGTGCCCATATATGGCAGGAGTCATAAAGGGGTTCAAACCATGTAGGCCAATAGTGTGCCCATATATGGCAGGAGTCATAAAGGGGTCCAAACCATGTAGACCAATAGTGTGCCCATATATGGCAGGAGTCATAAAGGGGTTCAAACCATGTAGGCCTAAGTGTGGCCACATATGGCACGTAACATAAGGGGCCAAACATGATGTGTGTAAGGACACCAGACTGAGCAGTTCACATAAGGGAAGAGGGGGATTTCTATTTGACATTGAAACAGGACTGGAACCTTGCCAGAGGTATAAAGAGACTGGGAGAAAATGTTGAGATTTTGCCCGTCTGGTGTGACGTGGCAGATTGAAATATTCTGTAGGAATTATATTATGCCATTTATATTAAAAGTAACTCTTACAAATACAAAAATACATTGTGAAAAGCGGTTCAAAACAAAGGGCAAAATGACTGGCTGCATAATCTCAATTTTAAAAAATATAAACCAAAAAAAAAAATTACTCAAGTGCTGATTCAAAGACACAAATTTGATTAAAGAAGATGAAGAAGAAATCTTTATCAAACCTGTACAATACAAAGTTTTTTATGCTTTATATAATAAAGTGAGTGGCTGATTAAAATGTTACAGACAGCTAGATCACACTATGTACAGATGGGCCAAATGAAGACATTCAACCCTAAAAGACAATGTTTATATAAATTTAAAAAGGTGGAGAAGAAAAGATAACTATGATGGATTATTATCAACGTGATTGGTCTTAGCAAGTAAACCAAAACGCTGCATTTCAATATACACAGAAGTTTAAATTCCATCAAAGTTGTGTTCTTTTTTTTAACCTTCCCAATTTCTAAATGCTGCTTACAAAAGATAATTAACATCCCCTGAGCGAACAGGGAGGCAATTCTGAATACACCACAAGTTCAATATGTATGATTGGCCATAAGTCTACAGTGTATTACGCCAGTATTTTAAATTGGGTAGGTACTAAATCGGCCAATCAAATTGCCTAATTTTAACAGCAAAAACGTCTTTATAATTTATTATTCCATGTAAGAATCTGAGCACACATCAATTTCAATGGCGTGTGTGAAACTTTTTTCTTAACGTGTAAATTTTGCGACACTGGTGCCACCGTATTATTTTTCCTGCCGTACTCGAGGTTATTTCACTTATATGACAGCGTGCCAGCCCACTCGGTAAAGGAAACCACCATATATGATACTGGGTACAAGCCATACAGCCAAAACATGACACATAACATTAGCAAAACGGGACACCACAAACACTCAGCGTCCTGTAGTTTGAAGGCTCAGAGAGCACAATGGACTCTTATCTTAACACTCACAAATCTCAGTAGGAAGAAGAATTTCATAAAAACACCCAATATAATATTTGGGGATGTTTTCTTACAAAAGTGTAAACAGTTGCATGGATGAACAGACAGTCAGAGACTGAGGAAGGAAAAGGTGGCCATCTTTGTTTTCCTGACACCTATAACATTCACATGTTTGGGTTAAATTTCTCAACCGACGATTGGACTCAAATACCTAGAATATTCAGGAAGGAAGAAAATGTGGATATAAACAGATGTTCTATAAAACATGAATAATAGTAATAATGGAAGAAAAAAAAAAACAGAAAAATAATCTCAATAAACTGATGTACACGGACTTGTGTGAATCTCGTCACTGCCCACATTAATCATACAGTATAAAAGTACAAACAGACAATTGACAATTTAAGTACATGATTTAAATTTTACAAAATCACAATAGTTCAGATTTGTTAACGTCTAACACAAGATTGGTTAATTAAACCAATCAGGTTTTTTTAATAGATGTCATGGATAAGCCTTTGCCTCTTATCTGATATTTCATTGGCTGAACCACAGCCAATCACAATGTCACCTGGTCTGTCAAAACTGAACATTTCACAACAATGTAAAGCCACTGGCTAATATTATTTGAAGTTTTCCAATATTTGCCAATCAAGTGAGAGCAGTCCTGCACAAAATGCTACAAGGATGTTTCATTGGTTGGTAGTCTGGCTGCTTCCTCTTCCAAAGCTGCTACTCTTTGTTTTAGCAAATTTAACTGAAACAAAAAAATATGTACATTTTTATCACAGAAATGTTCCTAGTGAACAAGACACTAGTCTTGCTTGATGGACTTTGACAGGTGTTTTATTTTGTACTTCAGGTTGCCACTCACATTAGAGCTGGTAAGCCCGACATTTGAAGGAAACCACCCTTTAACTAAGTCACTGACAACTTAACATGATGTCAAGGTCAGGGCAGAAATATGGTGCAAAAAAGACAAAAACAACTGATTGTGCCAAAGGTACCTTGATCAATGACGAAGAGTAAGCCATAACAAAGGTACCTTGATCAATGACGAAGAGTAAGCCATAACACAAAGGTACCTTGATAAATGACGAAGAGTAAGCCATGACACAAAGGTACCTTGATCAATGATGAAGAGTAAGCCATGACACAAAGGTACCTCGATCAATGACGAAGAGTAAGCCATGACACAAAGGTACCTTGATCAATGACGAAGAGTAAGCCATGACACAAAGGTACCTTGATCAATGACGAAGAGTAAGCCATAACACAAAGGTACCTTGATCAATGACGAAGAGTAAGCCATGACACAAAGGTACCTTGATCAAGGATGAAGAGTAAGCCATGAATGCAAGACCAGGAAATACCACAATTTTTTAAAAATAAAATACTATAATAAATTACTATATACCTGAGTTTCATATTTCTCCGCCATGCCTGTCATCTGGACTTCTAACTTCTTTAATTTACTTTGATATTTCTTTTTGGCTTTTTCAAAAGCTGATATCAAGGCACTGTGGAAAGAAATGCAGGATTAAAGTGAAAATAGGGCACTCCAACCCCAAAAATCAGGTTCTTTAACAGCCCCTAAGATGTTTATTGTTTAGAGGATATTGCACAGTAAAGTTTAAATACAATTAATATTTCTTGAATAGCATAAGTGATAACCTTAACAAGGTGAGGGGAAATGTCTGGTCGGTTTACACTTACAACATTCACAACAACTTTACATTTGTATTCAAACTTTTTTTTATTTATATCAAGGAATTAATTAATAATTTTTTTTTCTATCATTTCAGTATTTAGAGAAGCAGAAATTGAGATTAGTCTGAAGGAAGCAAAACTCTCGGCTCCAGCTCACCGTCCGTACACTTCCCACCACAAACTCCAGAGACATCCGTCAAATCAAGACAAATTGATCATATTTTGGTTCTGATAAACCATCCTTACCTATTTGCTCTTTTTAAATCATTAACAAATTCGGCAGACTCTTGATGCCTTCGTTCAGAATTCCGTGAAAGTTTTTCTAACGTCGTCACAAGTTCCTGCACTCGTTGCTTTAACTTCCGCTCCCTTCTCAAGGACTCTGACAGATCTCCCGCTATTTCTGTTGCATTATGGGAATGCTGCTCAGCAATCATCACAGCTACCTTCATATGATCTTCATCCTAAATTACACCAAGGGGAGATAATCAGTATGATACAGACTCAAGGGGAGATAATAAGTGTTATGTTAAATCAAAGGGACATCATCTTCAATGTACAGGATTTTATTATTATTTTACAACTTCTTTTTAAATAGTTAAACATAAATTCTAGAAAATCAAGGAATAATGACAATCAAAAGATAAAACTTACCAATATGCAATACATTGAATATTGTGTCAAGATCACATTTCTTTTTGTACACATATTTGTTTAATCAAAATGAAAAAACTGTTATCCCAAATAAATATACTGTTATCCCAAAAAACGAAAAAATAGCGATATTTGTTTTAGTTAAATACACAAGAATATTCATTTTCTACTCAAAACAGCATGATTCCACACAGAACTTCTAAATTCTGTAAAGAAGTAATTTGCGAGGAATCAGAACCAGAAAGAGCCACCCTGTGTTACCATGAACGTTTGATTCTGGAGAGATTCACCATTACAACAACAACACTTCTCTGACGCTCCAAGGGTACAATAGTTGGAAGACAATCTTCACCGTCAATTATATTAATAATATTATAATTTGTACATGGTAAAGAGGAAGCACAGCACATCATCACAAAAAATGGGCTGCATTTTAAGAATAGGACATAAGAATGAATCTGTCTCGTTTGTTTGGGGGTTTACGCTGTACTAAAAGGTTATTTCACTCATATGATGGCGTGCCATCCCAATCGGTGAAGGAAACCAACGTTAACGACTCTGGCAACATGTAAGACAGGACAAAACATTTAGATAACATTTACAAACAGAACACCACAACAAATCAACATCCTGCGCTCCTTAACTCACAGAGCACCAGGGCAGAAGAGGTTCCCACTCAATCACCCGCTAGAAATCTGTCTTTGTCAACATAGTCAACATGTTGGTTGCTGGATTGGGGTTTTATGGCTTACTTGAGGTTAATCCACTTAATGAAATGTTTATGTGAGGGGTCCGACCACCCAGCTGCCAGTCAATGCGCCCCTTAGATTACCTTGATTGCCCGATGGTCTCCCCAGCGTTTAGACTCTTGTTGTTGCTCCACCTCACATTTGAGATGATCAATCTGCACCCTGTAGGCCTGTTCCTGCGACTCCTTGCCACTGAGTCTCAGCTCAAGAGCTCTCTTCTCTTTGTCTAACAAATAATTCTGAGCCTTCAACTCTGCTTTCTCTTCCTAAAATGACAATCATCATTATTGTGTTAATCAACAGATAAAACACACATCATAGTTCTGAAGTTCTGAAGCCAATGTCATAAACATATTTCATCATAAGTTGCAATTGAGATGTTACAAGAAGTTAGGTTAAGAAAAATGAAGAGACCATGCCAGCCATGAAATTACTGATAAATTTACAAAAATTCAAAGGGCAGCATAAAATCTGTGTTGTTCTGATTTGGTGAGCAGGCATTGCACAAATTTGGCTATCTATCCTTCGAACCCCTTGACATAAGACCATTGTCCTTAGGGTCTGGGCTTAACAAGTAAAACTATCTTTCCAATAACAGCATTTGTATATACCTGTTGATGGATCCCAAAGCTTATATTCTACAGTGCTAACATTTTAGTTTTGCTTAGTTTGCCAAACACCCTACCTTCATAGCCATGAGTTCCTGCATAAGGACAGCATTCTCCAGATCCAACCTCTGGGAGTCTGGGCTCCCACAGGGCTGGTTCTCCAGGGGGTCCACATGAACACTCTCCAGCTCTAACACAGTCATCTTCACGGAGGCTCGGTCATTCTTCAACTGCTGGATGTACTCCCTCAATCTTTGTTCATCTGCCTTTCCAAACTCTGTATCAACAGAACTCGCCGTGGAACTTGTGGTGCTGAAGAAAAATAATTCAATTTTTTTTATTATTTAATGCGACTGGTCGGTCACACGAAAAACAAAAGCTGAGCACCTCAGTTAATTGAACTTTTTGTAGGAGACAAAGAAGTTCAGCATTTAGAAAGAAGTTCATATTCTGCAATCCTCGTTATTTTCTACTTTCCCAAATACCACGTAAAAACTACGAACTGTGGTTGATGGATTAACCTCTTACTTTGTGCTGTAAAATGTTTGCTAAAAAAGATAGGGGGAAATATCTACATCGGTTTTATTAATTGATGTTTTAACGCCATGGTCAAGTTTATTCCAATTCTATAAATTCTATAATGTGAATTCAGTCGTGTCCCTCAGATGTAGTATGTTGCCCATAACAACCAAAAATGTGAATTAAGTTGTGTTCCTCAGTGCTAAGTATCTTGCCCATGAAAACCAAAAAATGTGAATTCAGTTGTGTTCCTCAGTGCTAACTATGTTGCCCATAACAACCAAAAATGTGAATTCAGTTGTGTTCCTTAGTGCTAAGTACGTGAGAGCATAAATATAAGTTCGGAACATTCTCCCCTTAAGCAGAGTGTTCATTTATGACAGTTCATCAGAGCAATCCCCCATTAAATCACATATACCATAGGTTAGGTGTCTAGACAGCCTAGGACTTGTGGGAGGTAGGAAAGCTGTTCAGCTGGATGATGCACTAGCCACTGAACCAAACCACAATATAATAGCCTACTTGGTGTCAGTTTATGAAGTTGAAAAATGTCTATGCAGTGGTTTCTAAAACACAAACAACAGCCTTATTTTAGGTAGCTTGCCTTCCTGTTCTTCCGTTTGACGAAAGATCTTCCCAAGGTTGAGTAGCGCATGATGGGATATGGATGTTAATTCCGCAACTCCGATCCAGCCGCTGTAATAAGTGTTTGGCCACATTTTCTACAGATTTTCTGGCATTGTTTGCTCGTTGTAAAATACTGGCGATCTCCTCCTGGTCGTCTCCATCTCCTGATAAAACACAAATCATACAGCTCAAGATAAAACACAAATCATACAGCTCAAGATAAAACACAAATCATACAGCTCAAGATAAAACACAAATCATACAGCTCA
>JAVFBZ010199438.1:19466-33149 GCA_032466195.1 Katharina tunicata | reverse complement strand
ATAATCTCATGTTCTAGATAAATTCTCAGAGACAAGTTTCTAGATAAACCTGAATCTCGAGTTGTGCTGGATAACCTATAAGCGTATCTCGAGAAAAGGCATTACATGTAACAACATGTATATTGTGAAGATAAATATGTGGCGAATATGTAACATATATATTTCTTCATAGAATATTACAAGTTAATTTCCAAAGATATTGAGAGATTTCAAACAGCAAGCTGCACTGCATTCATGGTTAAATAAGATAAGACATACATTGTTCTCAACAGGATTTAGCTATGTATGGCCACAGTATGGGAAACCCTGAATGTAAACAATGTCGTTTGCCTGCTTAATCAGTTGAAGTTTTAAAAGATCAGTGTTTACGGAGCTGGCAAGTTCAGATACAAAACTCTACTAAATGCATACTTTAAAGAGTAATTAAGCTGGCTTTGGAAAAGTACTTTGAAATTATTGATGAAAAAGTTTAATAAAAATTGAGACACAAACATTATCTTATGTCAACCAAACAGCATTTGTGATAAATATAATTTTCTTAACTTTTATAGACACAAAAAGTGTACCACGATACACTTATTTACGGCCAAAAGTGTTTAAGTGTAGAGAACTGTTCCAAAGTGCTCACAAAAAAGATATTAGTTGTTTATTAATGATGGTTTTAAAATATAAACCTCAAGCACCAGATGTTTTACTTAGTAAAATAAGTCATAAAATAATAGTTTATTGTCTGATGAGGACGCGAAAAATAGAAACAAATGTACAATTGTCTATGACAACGAATTTGTAATATGCTCGTCGTGGTCTAAATAATCAAAATGGCTTTTACATTGCTTCCCTCTCATGCTACCCTGAGTGGACGTTGAATGTGATTAAAGAATTGACTGCACAACGGCTATCCCTAACACTTTACGCACATCAAACAAATGCCCCTGATTATTCACTCGACTATTTTCACATGGGATGCCATAACTTTCATCACAAAGTAAAACAAAAACATAACATAAACTAAAAGATATGGGCTTGAAAGGGCAAACATTTGTACTACCTGAGTCAATTTCAAATTGTTAAAAATAACGTTGTACTTTCTATCCTATAAAAGTCTCAAATGTTTCCTCACCTTTTCTGTAAGCCCAGTTATTGTTATTTGTGGATCAATGTGTTGGTAATAAGAATTATATTTGTTAATTTTCATAAACCTTCGGGCCAGACCAGTGTTTTATCGTAGTTTTAAAGATGTTATCTATGATGAATATATTTAATATACTTTCCCCCACATTGTATATGTTAATTAAGAACACTGACATATACTCGTGTTGAACGACTAGTTTTAGAAAGATAGCACTGTAGTATATTAATACATGAAAGGACAGGCCGGAAACAGTTTAAAATTTCCATGATACATGCGATTTTTTGTGCATATTTTCCGAGTCAAATAGTACATCCATTATGGCATGGCGATTCTGAAGTGTGAGAAATAGCTTCTGTTTGAATGTTGATGTTATTGATGTACTGTGTGCATTATGCTGAGAATATAAAAACTATTTCTACAGGTAAGGCAATTGAGACTCGGTGCTGGGTTTGTTAATACAGACCAGCTTGAGTGACATCTGACGAAGTTATTTCCCCGCAGTTCACACACAGGGTCAGGCGTTCCGCTTTACAAGTCCTTTTTCCCTCGCTGTAAGCAGTTTGAAAGCTGACGACAAGCCAGCAGCGAGGAAGGCATACTAGCGTAAGAAGTTTATGCACTCTGTATATATTGGTCTATATAAGAGGAAACTGGAAGAGTTTGAAAGAGAGTGAATAGGCATTGATTGATAAAGAGATATGTTTTCTCTGCAGAGAAATCATTATTAGTTACCTAACCAAGTTGACAGCCTTCAACGGAGCAGTGAGGAGATCTCGTGGTGTTTACAGCCTAGTGTTCTGTGTGTATATATTTGTATCCCCGGAGTGCTCACCCACGAACCGGTCACCATGACTCGCGGACAATATACAGCTCTGGTTTTCTCTTTCGTACTGTGTGTATTTGGTATTATTGTGATGGCTATTAGCATTGGTACTGACCATTGGTACAGAGTGGACAGCTCAACAAATTCACCCTCATACTATTTCGGACTTTGGAAGCGGTGTTATTGGGACACAATACCTGTGGGTAAGTAAGTTGTCAGATAGAGTGACGTAGGTTTATCCGCATAGGTAATACTAGTGCCTACAAGACAGTCTATACAATGTCATAACAATGAAACAGTGCCGTGTCATAAGCTTGCTATTTGTGTTTAAATCCTATGGCTTAATAGTTGTAAATGAGTTCAATTGTATATACTTATTTACATAATTTGAACAGGTGTACAGATATGATTATATTCATAGAGATACACGAGCTGTTTGTAATTATTTCCTGAGTGCCATTATAGAATAAATAAAACTAAGTGGGGAATACTGAGTTTACGGTCTAATGGCTGACTAACGTTGAACGACTGATTAGAAATTCCCGAAGTGCGTCACTGAATGTGGACATTGGGGAAAATATGCCCTGTGGTAGTGTTGGGAAGGGCTTACCACACATATAGTACATTGGTTAAATGACCATTTTAATCCTGACTGTTTGAAAAGATACATAAATTCCTCTCTAATCATCCGTTTCTATCTGTTAAATCAGTTTTTATATTCGCCTTATGGGAATTATATACCTATGCAGCAAAAAAGTAGTTCTACCTGACACTTCTAGATAAAGTGTTTGGTATTTATCTGATACAACACCTCAAGATAAATTAAATTGACACATGTTGTATATATTTACTGTGTGTTTAATAAACGAGTATATTTTTCATCAAGTCTAATTTGTGCCAGTCGAATTCACATTGCCCGAGCCACTGCCCCCAAACCATTCGTCAAGTTTTTTTCTTGTTTTGTTTTTGTTTCCTTATCACGCGATTTACATCTTTGATGAGGGCGTGTGGACTATGCTTTCCATAACGCTTTGTAATTAGTGAATGTGTTTTAGTTACCTTGTATTTAAAAGTCACACTTTAGGGACAATTATAGGTTATAACATATTTGGCCAAATATCGGAATAAAAATGGGACGTAAAGAAAACTAATAAAAATGTTTTATCAGCTACAAAGCAACATTATTATAAGCACTAAGTTTCCTCAGACGCCTTGTTAATCTTTCGGTTTTCTTATCTTGAGACATATGATGCCTTAAAACGCCATTATACATCATGTAGACTTTTAATTAACATGCGTTACGGATTATGCATTGTTATGTCATTATCATACACATCTTATAGTTACAGGTATGTTATCTCCCAGGTATCCGTAGCTTCCTTGAATTACCTGCGTTTGTAAGACCAAATAACTTTATTTTAGATCAAACTGAAATACACACCATAATATGTTTACATCCAATCCAATTACATTGCTTAGCATGCAGTAATTTAACGCATTTAATGTAAATATGGCTTTTTTGTTCAAATATCGTTATTGAACCCAGAATTTGTTATCGTTGGTGGAGCTCTAGCTATCTATACCTGTTATGAAGTGCGTAAGCTTGTATATCTGTTAACCAGCTAACGCTATTAGCTGTATCGATTGAACATTTCAAGTCGTGTCAAATTCCTATGTAAGAAAACATCCACTTAATGCTGCCTCTCTATCAAAAAGCGTTATTCAGCTAGATCAGCGATATATGTGTAATACAGCAGTATTTGAGATATTTTTTTTTATATATATTTAAATGGTTATATCTAGCTTTGCATGTATGTACAATTTTGTTATTTTTTCCTGTGTAAATTGTTTCATTTTCTACAATCGGCGATATGTGAAGGACGAACATATTCACATTGGCCAGATGTCACATCTATTTAGGACTCTTGGAAGCGAGTTCACCGTGGTTTGTTTTTAGAAAGTTTCATCTCCACGCGACAAACAGCCATATTTGAGTGTCATACGAGTGAAATACTCTTGAGTATGACGTCAGAGACTAGTCAAACAGTCTGTCGTAATTCATTGCAATGCACAAATGACATGATTTGCAATCGTATCAATGCCATGCATTCCTTTTCTTTCCTGTTGAGATTTAATAGATCGTGTTAATCATGGGGCGGAACATTTGATCGTGGAGGGACCAGGGACAATCAGGACGTAGCACTTAGACGAGAAACAAACCCATGAAATTCCTCAGTCAATCTTAACCCGGCTTTTGTTGTTTAACCTATCCCTGAGTCTTGAGCCACCAAAAATGCCCTAGATACAAACAATGTTTAACGTGTTTTTGTTCGATCACGTTCTCGCCGAGATTTATACTGCATCGGTTTATTGTAACGGAGATTTAGAGACAGAAAGCCGGTTTTGACGAACATTCGAGCGCCTAAGTCCGCGGCCTCAGTCTTCATCATTGTCTTAACCAGTCAACGCGATCACAGTTTAAACAACCTGTCATTGGTGTATACACAATATATTGCGGCCTTTACGGCTAGGATGGTGGATGATTGCTTTTGTCCTAAGGAACAAAATGAACCGAATGGTGTCTAGCTCTTTGAGTCCCAAATTTGATTTAGTGCAACGCAACAAACAAACCATTAGCGATTGTCGTTATATGTGTAGACCTGTCAATAATAAAATAGCGACTGATCTGTTCTCCCGTATTTTTAGCCACATTACTCTATGGGATTTCCAATCATAAAATACCTACTTATCGACTAGCTGCCAAAGATTTGCAGAACAATCCACTACAATCCAGTTATCTGTGGGTTTTTTTTTATAATTGTATAATGCAAATTTTCAAGAAGATCAACTTGCAGATCATAACATTTACAGTTTTACATATGTTTAGCTATGAGGCTCCAGTCAACCGGCAAGTACTCTCTGTAATTTTGATTTAGTCCAGAGGGTGGTATTTTTTGTAAGCTTATACTTGTGTTTTTTTCTAGACAAGCAGTGGTTGTTACGGCGAAAAAAGGATGGGTATATTACTGCTATAATCTGTATCCTAGTCGTATATACATGTAGTTTGATGCTCATCGCGTCTAAAGTTACAGATTAGTCAACCGAATTGATATGCATGCAACCATTGCCACGCAAACTATCCAGTATAACTTCTTTAAATAAGGCGGGTGGTTGGGTGGGGGCTTATGTGCCCTGCATGGTGCTCTCTGAGCTAAGGGGCGCGTGAAGGATGCCAATTTGTTATGGTGTCCTGTTATGTAAACGTTTTTTCCTGTCTTGCATGTTGCCAGCGTTGTTTACGTTGGTTTCATTCGCCAATTGCGCTGGCACGCCGTCAGAAATAACCTTCAGTACATACGGCGTAAAAGCCCAATCAAACAAAAAAAGACAATTTCTGAATACGGCATGCAATATTAAATTGAATTTCCTAGCAAGAACGTTTTGCCAAAAATCGTAATTGCAAACAAATCATTACTATTATTCTTTGACCGACTTTGCGATATGACGCGCTAAGTTTCACGTAATAAAACCTTAACAAACATGTGGCTCATGCCTTTAGCAAACGGATTATCGGTATATCACTGATTACGGTTAGTGATGTTATGCTATTGGGCCTGTTGGTGTTATACAATTATTGTTATAAAATGTTAATGTGATTAATTATATTTACAGATGTCTCTAAAGAAAGACTTGTTGCCGCTGACTCAAAGTGTATATATAATGAGTTCGTGAAGCCATACGAGAAAGATCTACCGTTTGAGGAAAAGAGATATATGCGTAAGTAATTCGAAGATATAATCTGTTTGAAACGTTGATTATCATCACACAATCGAAGGATTGCCCTGTGTTATATTCAGAACAAATGTTCTTCAGTTTCTGGGCTCGTCACTCATGCCTTGATTGGTTGAAGGTGATATAGTTCCATCCAGTTAATAAGTAAATACATGCGGAAGTAAAGTTTATTCAGCTAGATCGCATTAAGGGAAATTGCCGATGGTTACGGAGACGGCGAGGGGATTTTTACAAGGTTTTCTGTTGAATATCCATCAAACCAGGGTTACCCTTTGTCATTTAAGTGAAATACACTTGAGTACGACGTTGAACGCCAAGCAAATAAATGAACGGATAGGTATCAGAAATCGACTGGAGTGGTAAAAACGTCTAGTTAATTACGAGCAATGATAGGTTAATTGTGTTCAAGGAGAAGGTCGACTAGCAGAACTCTTGTTTACTTAGCAATTATGATTTATCTCCAAACCTGTATGTATTTCCAGTATGTTTTTTTTTTATTTCTTTGTTTATTCTTTATAATTATCTAATAACTAATTACTTTGTTTACAGATTTGGTAAGGTCTCACGTGGCATTAATCTGTACCAGTTGTGTCGTCCAATTAGCAACTCTTCTTGTACTTATTCTGGGCCTTTGGCCTTCAGACTCCTGTCACTGCAAATCAATTCGTCACGTGGTCGTTTTCCGAGGTGCCGCCATTTTGGCTTTGATTGCATGTAAGATTGTAAAATATTTCTGAAGTTATACAACGTCACATCATTGTTTGGTCATATTTGCTCTTCGTGCTTTTCTTTTTTAAAATGTATACAAATTATATAAATTGCCCAATAGTTTTAATGATTTGGTCGTCATCGTTTTCACCATTCCATGGAAGTATTTGAATAAATAACACTCACTTATTGAATAACTCTATTTATAAAAAAATAGATAGCCTTCTCGGTATTTATTATTTTCCTTTATGTCAACAAGACTGTTTAGATCTCTAGATTTGGCGGTCTGAAGTACGCTTGCCGTCGGACGATTTGTCATTCTGTTGGGCATTTTAATGTTAAACTTTTAATATTGATACAGTTGGTGTTCAAGAGCGTCGTTTAACTCTGTTTTAATAAGACTTGTCAATTTAAATGAATTGTTTGGCGTAAACACCAACTTAATGAGCAAATGTAAGCTATACGTTTATTTTTACGGTAATGTTAATGCTTTTCACATTTTTTTCAGCATTAGCTGGTATGGCTGGTGGCATTTGTTTCATTGCTCTGCGGGATATCGACATGATGACCCCTGACCCCAACGCCATTGTGCGCTACGATTGGTCCTTCATGCTTGCCTGGATTTCTACAGGACTCACTTTCTTACAAGCCGTTATCTTCGTCTACTTGTGTCGTTTTACTACAGAAAGCAGTGACTATTACTACAGTGGGAAGCATTATCTCTTGTGAAGCGTGAACACGTTTGGAATAAGTCTGCTTCTTTAAGTTGTATAGGAATATCTTTAGCCTGTCGAGTAGGTGTGGATGATGTGCAGTGGGTGGCAGAGTGGCTTTGTGTCCTGGATCGTTAGACTGATGCCACCGCCGTGCTCGCAGTCAGGACTATCCCAGCAGTGATCCAATGATCTGTGCTAGGGGGTCAATGTGTGCATAAGAAATGTGCCTTATATGGTTACACACAACTTTCTCTAGAATTGCTCAAATGAATTAGTTTATTGTACTGAACTATTGACCTAACATAGAATTTAACGCCTGTCGTTAGTGATAAAACTGTTCCTTTTCGTAAGGTTAAAGCATTCGATTTATCATTTTGTTATGTATATCTTCAGAGAGTTTTGCAAGTTTCTATATAAAAACATCGAGAGGTTTAACAAAGCAAGCCCACTACACATCGACTGTCCTTTTAAATGTTAGGCGTTTTGTTACATAGTCATGTATCATCAGCTCTATTCATAGACCTCCAGAGCTGTTCCGTCATTTAGACCTCCAGAGCTGTTCCGTCATTTAGACCTCCAGAGCTGTTCCGTCCTTTAGACCTCCAGAGCTGTTCTGTAATTTAGACCTCCAGAGCTGTTCCGTCATTTAGACCTCCAGGACTGGTCCGTCATTTAGACCTCTAGAGCTGTTCTGTCATTCATCACCAAACTGTAAAATACTGATTATTAAAGAAGTGTTTAAAATGGCAACCATTTGCACAATCTGTAACATTTTAAAGCACCAATATGTTTTCAAGTAACCGTCCTTACCATCCTTGTACATTTCATCAAAAATGAAATCCTATCTGATATCATATAGCTCTATTATATTTATTCAAAGTGATCTGAACAAACCCAGTGATGTCTAGCCCATAACAGTCCTCGTGCAATGTTATCTAAGATATATTGAACATTTATTGCATGGTGCACCATTCCGCTTAAAATATGTAACATCCATACGTTTTAACATTCAAATAAGGTTATAAAAATAGAAACAGTATTTAAAAGTATTGAATGTGATTCTATTCGTCAGTCCTTGTTCTTTATTGTATATGTAAATGTCAACAAATAGAATAAACATGTAATATGTCAAAATAAAGCATATATGGTATTTTCTTAAATAACTTTATTTAGTTTTTTGTTCTTGTAGGACTTCCATTCTGCACGATCAGGTATAAGTACAAAATAGTGATATTTCCATATATCGGTGTCTAACAATGCCACCACCAGTTGTTTTCCTCATGATCAAATCATTTTACGCAGAAATATTTCGAAGTCCTATATAAATATGTAGGAAATATGATGGGAAATCATTGTTCAAAGAAGAATCCCCAAAAGCAGCACTGGCGTCATATTGATTGCTTTCCCCGGATCTTTTCAAATTTTACACTCCTTATATTTCGACAATCGCTTGTTTATGACTTATCATTTAGCTTGCATGTTTCTGTCATTAAACCCCTGTTTTACGTTTATATTGGGAGTTGTATGATACATATAAAGCATTCATAATAATAGAAAGTATAAACGTCAACAGTCAGAGTCAACATTGGGGTAACATAAGACAACATTAACTTAATATAGTAAAAAGTTAGACAGGCCGAGAATCGTTGCATTATTAAGGCAATTGATTCAGCCTTTGATGGCCAGTCAATTAGCTTAAAATTGGATAATGATTTGCTCCTCTGGCTTTGAACCAGACGACTTGTCAGGGTCACCAATACAAATATGTTTTGTCACCTTTAATCAGTCCTTGGATACTTTTCTAATATACGTAACAATCGTCGGACTTTCTAATCATCGTGTATAGTGTGACACTATTCAAAATCTATTTCCGCGTTATACGGCTGAATTCAATATAAAATGATCAACTGTTCCCTTAACAAAGACTTTCATTTCCTGTTTATCACAGAACTTGTGCTTTCATAAATTGATGAAAAGATTGATTGATTTGACTGATTGGTTGGTTGGTGTTTAATGCCGTGCTCCAGGGTATTTCACTTATAGTATATTCCAACATTACAAAGTGACAGTAACACAACCAAAACTTGTCACATGTGTTAAATGTATAGCTTTGTTGGAAAGATAATGTTCCTCAGGTGCTAAGAGATAACATGAATATCTGTTTATTTACTGCAACCGAAAATCATTACTACGAATTTAAACAAATACATCTATTGAATGTGTTTCTTTAATTCTTAATATCCTGGTCAAGGAAATGTGAACAATTTGAGATCCTTCCTCTTATCTATTTCAGAAAAAATAGTATGCGTTTTACTCTAATGCTATGTTGACGTTTTGTCTTTGTAGATATGAGAATGTGTGTTTTGCTGATTTTACATGTTATTTTGACAGATAGGCCACTAACGCCCAGAACAAATCAGCATGTTTCTCAGTATCACAAGTAACATCGTGAAAAGAATAGCATTTCGTCGGGTGGTTTGAGGAGTTATCTGCCCATAGACAGGCAAGTTGACACCCGGATATAACTCGAGTGAAGAACCTCTCTCAGCGGCACGTGTGTCAACCGGTTCCGTGACAGTTTCAGTGAGGTCATTACTATAGGCCGTTTATAGCCCAGTTATCGTCCCCGCCAGCTACACTGCCGTACAGGTATTTGAGGTTACCACACCGATACACACTACCTGTGCGAGATGAGAAGACTCAGTTTGACCAGCACCATGAGGAATTCGTTACTGCTTATCTTCATTTTCTTCTACCTGTGTGAATGCCAGACTACAGAGAATACAGGTAAATCCATTTATTACCCTATGTTATAGACCGGGTTTCTCGTAAAGCGTACGATAAGGCAGCGGAATCGCCACCGCCTATAGGCTATAGCCTTAAACCTGGGTATGTATGCTTCAGCCAACAGCTAACCCATGTTGACAGAATTAAACGGCTGAGATCTCTTCCTAGTTCTCCCCCTGTCTTCAATCGACTTGCCATTCTATCACAGATACAATCAGTATTCAGACAAGATGATTCGAATTTAAATTCATATGACCAACAATGTTAATTGATGATTCAACAAGTGATAGATAGCCTACCATATGAAAACCGAGGCTGGCCATTAGAGACGATTACCTGCTCTAACGGACAACTCTTTATTTGGTTATAATAGATTACCGGCCATACGCTGGCCCAGGTTTGGATAATTAGTAATAAAAAGTTTAAAACATTCGCGAAATAAGTTACTACTTAGTCTGGAATAAGTATGAACTGTATGAGTATGTCGATAAGACCAAAGTAGTGCTGTTCACCTCTGTAACCCTTAAAGATATAAAAGGTGTATATATAATGTAAATATAAAATAGAAGAAATACGATAAGGGAGTGGCTGTTGACAAGAGTCGAGAGACCTTACGAACTGTCAACGCAGCACCTCTTTCACAATAGTGCTCATGTTGTGGTGAAATACAAAGACATACACTATCATTGTTGACATTTGATTAACATATCGTTTAATATGTTACTTTTTTATATATCTAGTAAGTATTCTATACAGAGTGTATAACGTCCCTTTTTAGTGTTATAATTGAAAGCCCAGGTTACCGACATTTATAAACAATACATGTAAATAAGTTATACATAATCTATTAAAACCGCCACACCTTTACTTGTACGAAATAACATATTATTATTATTAGAAGGATTCTCTTATGTTTAGCTAACAAGAAAGAAAAATATATAAAATAATAAAATCATCGAAGATAACTAAATTTTATCCAGGCCATGGAATGTAATATATCATATACGAAAGAATCATATTAGGTAGTCAGGTTAAATACTGTCACATTGCAACTGCGTGGTGATGAAACATAAAACATGTGCATGGAAACGTGCTCTAATGTAATTTGCTAGTGAAAAGGAAATCCTAATTATATGACGTAAGCCGATACAGAGATCTAATTTAACCATATCCAGGAACCTGTCTATCTGTAGGCTGGGGTTTAGGTCGTGTAAAAGGCAAACCAAAACGTGATCCTAATCTATAAGTATATAGAAACCATTCAATTCTGATGATTTGTTGTTTATCTTGTAATTATCTTGATATCGTTTCTAAAGGAATGTAACAAACGAAGGGACAAACCAAAACCTGAAATCGAGGTGTACTCATACATTGCTGTAAAGTACCTTGGGTTCACGATGTTGGACTTAAAATACACTCCGCATGTCAACAAACCATTTGTATGGTTGTCGTTTAATCTTAAGGCCTTCGACTGGTGATTGGGTTGGTAATAAGGGTCCTTTCCTGTCGGGTGGGTGTGGCCTCGTGACGGCACGGGAACAGTAGCATTCCATGTTAGGTGCGCCACCTAGGTCAATGATCCAAGTCATATTTGAAATCGGCCCTCGTGAATGAGCGATTTTATTACTTATGTGAACTAGGTTTACAAAAAGGCAACCCATTTCCGTGACATAGGATCATATGTGACCTGGGTCGTCTCGTGACATTTACATTTCTGACAATTGTATATGTTGTTATAGACTCTATAAACCCAATACGCACTTGAACAAGCCTAACATAATCCTTTCGCAGTTTCCATATACTATTTACTGTTTCCTAACTGATCTGATAGTATTTAAGGGACCTAAATGTAAGTGAAACCTAAAGGTATTCATTACCACAATAAGTAACACTAAGATCAGTTAGAATTATAATCAATTAGAATTGGCCGTTAAGCTGTACGCGTTTACAAAAGCCTCTTATGTGTTCTCCACAATTAGTCGTTATCACTTCTAATTACCGTGTCCTCATTAATTTGCTGAATACTGAAACACCGGACATTCTATTATTGGAATCTGTTCATCTGTTTCCGTTGACAAATATGCATTATATAACCATCCTATACATGATCAATGGTTAGGAATTAAACAATACAATTTTAGCTCTGGTCACTTTATTTAGTATTGTCACACGCATTATAGTTGTAAGAGTATTGACCAGTTGTCAGCCATATGTGCATTATAGTCAAGCAGTACTTTCATTTTTCGGGAATCAAGTTATTTCGGTTAGTTGAGCGTTAGATTGATGTACCCTGAATTCACCTGTGGACATCATGTACATAAGGGAAGTGGAAGATACAAGATACAAGAAATTGTACATCGAATATATTTTACATTAACATTTAAAGCAATGTAGTGCTTTTGTTTCGACCAACAGTGACAAAAGTAACAAAACAAAAAATGATAAAAACATATTAATTGTAGAAAAGAATTGTTGGTACATAACACACGTACACTTACATCAGAGGACAAGCTTACACATCTAGACTGTTTAGATAATTAGATACATGAAATTGTTTAGGGTTAAATAAATTCACAAATTGTCATTTAAAAAGATTTTTTTTAAAGCAAAGAGAACAAAAACCAGAATAAAAGAGTAAAACACCAAAATATTAACAAAAATAACTAAATAAATAAAAAATAAATAGATAGAGAAATAATAAGATTGTAAGACTAAAAATAAATTTTTGAAAAAGAAAAAAATTAAAATAAGTAATAAACATAAAAAGTAAAAATCTGTTGATGTTACTACAATAAAAGCTCCGGTGGCTGCGGAGATCGCCGGGTGGTTTTTACGAGGTTTCTTCTCGGTTTTCCACCATACACCGGCAGCGCAAATTATTAGTAAGTCGTCATATACGTTAAATACTCTTGAGTACGACGTTTAACACCAAACAACAAACAAACAAGAAAAGCAAAATTCACAAAACAACACGTGATGGAGCCACACTCATCAAACAATAGAACACAGAGAACATTCACAGTTAAGGTCATCCCACATGCGAAGCTGTCTGCGAAATTCATGGAAATTTTCGATCGTGAGAAGACAGTCGGCATGTAAGAGAAATACTCTTGAGTACGACGTTAAACACCAATCAAATAAATAAACAACCTTTAGTTGGGATAATCGCTTTTGTTACCAAGTAAATATATACAACAGTTAATAATTAATTTCTGAACAATGTTAATGTTATTCACGGGGTCAAGGTTGATTGGTTATTCTCGCGCACCGCATATCCTCACTATACTAATATATTATCATCCTGCTCCAACCTGCCTTATCTAATCTGGAATAAACGAAACGATGTCTATCTATTGCACAAACTTATCTGAGTGAACTTTCGCTTCAGTTAGTTCTCATATAGTACAGATTTATCCCGAATCGTCTGTTATCCTTCGAGAAAGTAAACGCAAATATATATTTTTAGTTAAAAAAAAAACGTTTTCAGAAATTCCTGTCGTCAGTAACACTTAGGTTGACTAATTTTTTAACAGAGCGCCAAACTTCATAATAAATCATAGTAACAACTCAGAAAATACATAGGGAATTCATGATTGATCAAACAATCAAAAGTGAATATAGAGGATTCCTGATTGATCAAACAATCATCAATAAACATAGGGATTCCCTGATTGATCAAACAATCATCAATAAACATAGGGATTCCCTGATTGATCAAACAATCA
>JAVFBZ010199438.1:0-10356 GCA_032466195.1 Katharina tunicata | reverse complement strand
ACCAAAGTCAACATACTGGAAAACGAGCTATTTGTAATATCAGAGGTGATGACATGTGTTCAGACACACAACGAATTTGGCATTATAGTAAATGGGAGTTACTTTGGGATCCTGATATTTAACTGTCTTGAAACTTTTTATCTCGCAAAATATTGACTCCATAGCAGCGAATATCAAAGATTTGTTTCTTATATATTTTTTGTATAAATGTAGAGAAAGAAAATGTTGCTTGGTGCTATATATGCTAAGGATGGTACGCATAACGGAGAACGATCGTTTGCGGCTGTCGGTAGCCCAGTAAACTGGACCTGGTAATGCTGTCCAATGAGGTCCAGTTCCGACAAATTGCCCATAGCTCTGGTCCAAGCAATCCTCATAAAATTGTTCAACTGCGACCGTTGAAATAAAGATGGCCAGAAACCTACTGTTAAAGGAATTTATAGTAAGCGTTCCTTCGCCATCCAAACGTTGTATCCTCGCAAGCCGACACTTCAACTTTAACTCCGCCATGTTTGCCTCGATTTAAATGTTGCTGAGCAATGTGTGGGAAAGTGGTTAGACTACAACTAGTCCGAGGAGCTCACACGATAGTTTTTGAGTTATTTTCGGTTGGGCAAAAACTAGTTTGTTTTTTCACTGTCAAGCATCCTCAAAATTCCAGAAAAAGGTCTGATCACTCGGATTAGACTACGGCATAGCGACAAACATGGCAGTGTGAAAGTTGAAGCCGGCTGCCAAGGATAAAAAAAAAAGGACGTGCTTATTATTTGAATGGCGAAGAGGGCTTTACTTTAAAATTCGGGAGTGCCTTGTATAGTATAGGTTTCTTGTCATCTTTGTTTCAGCGGTCGTACTTGTGAGGACTGCTTCGACCAGAGCGCAGAGCTTTAAGCAATTTGTCGGAGCTGGACCTGGCCGAGTAGCATTACCAGGTCCAGTTTACTGGGCTACCGACATCCAAAATAGCTCGTTCTTCGTTAAGCTGACTTCAAGACCAGTAAAATACGGGCAACATGTCTTTAAAATAACACATGAAAAAACTGTTTGTTTGATTGGTGTTAAACGTCGTGCTCAATAGTGTTTCACCTATATGACGACTGTGCGTTGTCGGTGTATGGTGGGAAACTTGGAAGAAACCTCGCAAAACCAACCCGCGATCTCCCCAGCCACCGGAAATGGAAAAAAGGGAAAGCTGGTCGAAAATCACTGGTTTTGTCCTTCAAGCTAAGCGGGTTTACTGCGGCGGCAACGTCTCTTTTTTTTATAAATGACTTCCCAAACATTGTGCAAGACACCCAATTGCTTTCGTTGTCAACGATGCAAAGGTATTTAAGCCTCTAACCAACAGCGATGATTTTACGGCCCGACAAAATGACATTGACCACGTGTACAACATGGAACTTATGGTACATAAATATTTCTACATCGATGTTTATAAATTAATTGTAACTGAACTGTAAATATAGTTATCAAATTCAACAAAATCGGCAAAGGTGAGAGGAACTACAAGGATACCTGGACATGTTGGTTTTCAGGCCCCACGATTCATGTTTTTGGAGGACAGTTTAAAAATTCAAAAACGGTTTACCGCTATAACCAGGAATTGGGTCTTATGAAACTTAACAAATGGAGGTCACAGGGTTGCTTTGGTGACAATATAACCACGGTCACCTGGCTTGTATGTGTTGGATAGTAAATAAAGTTATCAACAAATTTTCATTTTGCGCGTTTATTATGTTTGCGACAGAAAATCGAGAAAAATGAAAAAAAAGTAAAGAAATCGATTTTATTAAAAAAAAATGATTTGTCCCTACCTATTATATTATAGATATACACAGGTTGTCACAGAACGCCCAAATCACTAGGATACCTCTCCACTCCAAATGCATTTTCCAAATAAACGGCTGCATCTATTTTCCTCACGACATCACCTTTACAACGTCCACATTTCAAGTATTTAAACTACATACAGTTTTATCTATAATATAATAAGGTAGGGACACATTCATTTTTTTTAATAAAATCGATTTCTTTACTTTTTTTTTCATTTTTCTCGATTGGGGTCTGTCGCAAACATAATAAACACACAAAATGGTAAATTTTTGATAACATATTTTATTTACTATCCAACACATACAAGCCAGGTGACTGTGCATATAACAGAACAATACCAACACCGATTGACACTTACAATAAGTTATTTATTCTTATGTACGATTATCTCGTACCAAATAAGAAATTATGATTGTATTATATCGATATACATGTATGTGTGTTGTGCAACATCAAACTGTAAAAATATAAAACATAAAATACTTCTCATAAGACAATATTTATGACGCACTGAAAGCTTTATCTAAATTCATGGATGATATATATCACCACAACATACAATTCTCAACCTAATATTCAAATGAGAGGGGTACACTCACAGATATTTGCACATAAATATACCGGACGATACGGGAACCCCGGGATGAGATCAGACTGAACGTATAATAGTAACACCAACTGGTTAACTAAAATTACAGAGGAAATCTTAAATTACCACTGGTGAATATACAAGAGAACTAGCTCGCCATTCACTGTAACACACTAATGACCTAAACATACCAAACAACACGCGGTCACTTATCTGACAACATATACAAACTAGTCGCGACAGCCGTACATTAGCTAAGGGTAGTAACCTAGATACTACCAATTAATATACAGACCAAATCTTTGTAAAGAAATTCCCTGAAAATTATCAGATATAAATCTAACAAACCTATGCACAGGACACCTAACTACGCCAAATTCCACAACAGAAATCTGTAAATATATGTGTTAAATACTTATACTGTATCTCTTTCTGTAAAGTCAAGTTTAAATATGTTGTTTCTGTACATATTAAAAGAAATAAGTTCCAAAACATGTATACATGGAAATATATGCAAACCTGACGGAGTAACAGGAACGATACTGTAGTGCAAGAGTAAAACGCTTGAGTAACAGGTCCAATTCTGTCCATCAGTAGCACAAATTATGTCAATTGGAAAGTCAGTCCCTCAAATTGAAAAATATACAATTACCTATCTAACATATACACCAATATGAAACCCACTCTGGGGAATTTGTACAAAGATTTAAAAATTTACAAATTTACAAAAGATATTCTGAAATACAAATGGCAATAAGCCAATTCAACAAGTAAAGGACAACAAACTTTTAAAATAAGAGTACAAAAATGTGTACAAATTTAGAATGAATATTTGGAGTGAAAAAATTTTAAATGAGAAACAAAAACAAACAAATAAAAATTTTCAACAAAGGAAAGGTTTTTAAAAAATTGTAATTGAATCAATGTCCAGCATTGAACGTAATTCGAAATATTTAATGCGTAGAAACAACTGAGCACATTGTTCGATTTGATATCAAACAAACAAACAAACAAGCAAGCAAGCAAACAAGTAACAGCAAAACATAATCTAGTACTCAGAACTGGGGAACAGTAGCACAGAATAAACAGTATTGAAAAACACATGTAAATCTGTATAACCACGGTTACAACAACAACACTGAAAACCTGTCACGAATGGATCATTAAAAGACTTCACAGCGAGAAAACTCAAATGTTAAGTCCATCAAACTTCACTAGCACAAAACTGAATACGTTAAAAATTTTGGGATGATGGTGAGGAAATGGATGTTGAATAAAGTAAATCTATAAAACGAGTATGGAATTAATAAAACAAACCAACAGACCGTATCATGATTAAGTTCTAGTTAAAATGTTTAGTAGTAGCCCTGAAACAAGAGAGCAATAATCCAACCATTTCAGCGTGAATTTGGTAAAAGACAACTTGTCCAAATCATTTCAAAATGATGGCCAAAGAATGGGATTTGTTGAGTAATGTATACTTACTTATATGACTTTTTCATAGTAAATCATACTCTTTTTAATTAAGTGTCAGCACCTTCTGTGAAAATTCCCTAAGTCTGTCTTAAAAATGATAAGGTCTGTAATGGTGGTGTTTTGACATGTTGGGGGTGACATAATGGGAAAACTGCTGATACAGTGTTCATCTCAATAAAATGTGATAATGTCAGTTAAAATCAATTTGACCTACTATGTAGTTTAACATAGAAGTACAATAAAGAAACTCAACATGCTCTGACTTAAAGACATTACATGTCAAAAAGTTAGAGTTTCTTTATTGTCCCATTATGCCAATAAAAATAATGAGATTTTGATTTTTTTTAACAAGAGTAAAACTTGATTAAAACTATCCTGAATGATGTTAAAGTTGGAGCAAGATGCAATGCTGCCTTCATCAGAGCTCAGAAATGGATTGATTAAATTGGTACAAAATCTGATGAAAACAAATCCAATCAAAATCACAAATACAATGTTTGTCAAAACAATTTTGTCCCAAAATGTCAGCGATGGACTTGTTTGTAAGAGTCCCTGAGCTGCAGGATAACATGTGCATTAAACGACAGGCTTCCTTGGCAGTGTCAAACAAGAGTGTATTAATATGTACTAATATATTTAGAAATAGTCCTCATTCAAAGTCCAAATACCAATAAACCCAGAGTTGTGTGTATCCAAATTAAGGTAAGTATCAAATTGTTAGTTCAGTTTGTTCCTGATAACCACCATTTCAAAATGTTTATGGTGGCAAGGTACCACATCCTGGAACAATTTCATATAAGCAGAGAAGCAGGAATCAGTGAGATACCCAGCGTTGATAAGGACCTGTTACCATGGGTTGAGAATCAATCCATCGCACAATGATAGAGTCAGTTGTGAGAGTTTCTGTTTGGCCCACAGGACATTCTAGCATGTATTTGTATTTGGCTGCAGAAGTTTTAGAGAAATCTTCTAAGTCTTTCTTAGGTTTCTTCTTCGGCCCTGGTTTAGATGATTCTTGTGCTAGACCTGTCTCGGATATCATTTGCTCTCGTTTCTGTTTCAGCATTTCAATCTTTTTTTCATTCTCATAATACCCATGGTATCTTAGGTTCATGTTCTTATGTTGGTAAAATACCATACTGATCCTAGTTGGGTCACGTCGGTCTGGTTTGCGCAAAGCAGTGGTGGCATGGAGTTCTCGCTTGGCAACTTCAAAATAAACAGAGCCATGAGTCAGGGCTACTGCAACACCTCCGATCTCCGGGTCAAGGAAACTGTCCTCATTGTACTCCATATCTGCCGACAGAAAACTTGGATCTCTCATACAACCGTCAACACAATCAGGTCGCGAATCAGACCCAAAGTTAAAATTCATATCGCTTAATTGGTGATTAAGAGGTAACCCGTTTAACTTAGCCGACTGATTGGGATATGTTCGCATCTGAGAGGACTGTTCTAGTTTCACATTGTTCCACTGATCGTTCAAATGAGGTGTTGATGCATATGGATTATTATTCTGGTTACAAGCAGTCTCCACTTCCATATCACGACTACGAATGGACACTGCCTCTGATAGTAAATGTAATGGAGAATTCTCCAGCTGGGAACTGCTCTGATCAGACATCATTGGTCTCTTGCTAGGAGAAGGCCCCATTGGCTGTCCTATACCCATACCCCCAGGCCTGTGCTGATAATTCTGCTGATTGAAAACAGTAGCCTCAGAATGACAATTAACTTGCTTCCCGGGTGAAAACATTCCATTGGGTATCTTGTCTGGGTACTCCGTAAGTCCATTCTTCAAATGTGCGGAGTTATTCTGAGTATTATGAACTGGCCCTGAAATGGCTTCATTCTGTGGGGAAGACAATTCCTGTGGTGGAAATGATCCAAACTTTTCAAAGTACGTCCAGAAGGCTTCATAAAGAGGTTGGCCGGGTTGAGGCATCTTTGGAGGTTTACTTTCACCTTGTCCTAAACCAGGAGTGGAACCAATATGATGGGGAGGGAAGCTATGTGAATCCCTCTGCATTGCCTCACTTAAAGATTGGTGTCTCTGGTACTGAAGGTGTTGCATTTTCTGATACTGTAACTGGAGGGCAATTTCTGCATTTTTAGCTGCTTTCAATTTTTCCTTTTCTTTCTTGGCTGGGCTATCCTTTTTGCCTTTTCCTTTCTTCTTTGGAGTAAGTGGGTAGGCCCTAGTCCTGGCTTCCATCGGGTAGTTGTGTAAGACTTCTAGTGAACCGTTCCTTACCCTCTGATAGAGACCCTCGGTGCTGTTAAACTCATCTGTACTGTCCAGAACATACAGGGGTAGGACATGGAGCTGTTCATCATCGGGTTTGTTGAAGCCACGATTCTTCGTTAATGTTACAACCTGAAACAGAAGATACTCTTATAATCTCACTTTCTTTCTTTCATTTTAACTTGAATCAACAATTTGACTGACATGATGATGGTGCTACCCTCATCTGTGTTATCATTTAAAATAAAATAAAAAATTTGACTTTTTGCCCGCAATGACAGATAAATCTTAGTTGAACATTGTTCATCTAAGTTACAATATTTGAAAACAAAGCTTTAAGCCTAAGCTTCTGCTCTTCCTTCAGCTGTATTAGTACAATGAGGATAGTTACCACAGTGGAGCCGTTGTTCATGTTGTGAAGATCCTTGTGGGCATGAGCACAAAAATCCATACAAGTTGTCACGCCAGAGAATGGACGGCCATGTTCATTACCAAGTCGACATTCTGCACCATCCTCCTCAAAGGCCACCTGTCAAATGATGTGCAAATTAATTTTAATCAAAAACTTCCAGTCATATATTAGTTTATAAAGAACTTTTGATATATACATTAAACATGTACATGGTAACATATCACTATCTCAAAACAAATACATGAAAAATGTTCTTAAAAGTCAAATATTAGTTCATACATCGATGTGGTTGATCTTGAATAGTGTTACCCAACATATACACTGTCTAAACTGAAACATGTTCCTGTAGATTGCATATTAAATTATAAAGCTTCACTGCCTCACAAATATGCTGAAATATAATGGATGTTTCTCTACATGTAAGTTAAATCTATCTCTGTAATTGCCATGTATTAGTTACCTGGTTGTTGTAGGACTCTGGGGCACTCTGCTTGTATAAAGGACCTACATGGGTGGCCAGTTTCTGAAAATGGTCTTCCAACACAGCCTCCTGAAATACACAGGTGTTAACAGAAACTGAATGGGTTCCTCAAAATCAAAAAATTATGTTTCAATTTCAAGTTAAAAGAAAAAAAATGTCAGTGTAGCAAAACAATTTGGCACAATAAAAAATCCTTTATTAAAGATATTGCTCAGTTTACATGGTTTATAAAAAATAAAATAAAAAATAACTTACCATTGAGGTGTCCTTCAGTTTAAATTTTCGAGCGTTAAGACTTCTGGCAAATTTGCAGCCGTTGAAATACATACTCCATGAACAGCCAAAGCTGAAGGATGCCCCTCTCTGTTCTAAATCCCACCCTTGGCAAGCACAGGTTTTCCTGAAAATAAGGGAGGAACTTGAGATATTACACTTATTTAACCATTACACAAAAAGTTTTTGTTTATGTAAATAGGTTCTGAAATGAAGGCAATCATTAAAGAAGAAGTAGCTATAATGATTACAGGTCAAGGGCAATTTTTTTTGTGAAAAGCTATTTTCAGGCTTAGGGAAGCTACAGAGCCTGTTGGTAAAAGGTGGATCAGCTATTTAGCAATACAGCTGATCATTAAAGAAGAAGTAGCTATAATGATAAGCCAATATAACCATAGGCTTCTTGTTGTCACAGGAGAGGCAAACCATGACGATCAATTGCTTTATAATGATCACCTTTGATGATAAACTTCACAAGGCAGCCTCTCATACAGTACAATAATCTTAATTATACTACGATAGCTGGTTAAAACACTTACGCATCATTTGTACCACACCGTCTGTCAGTTTCGAAGCCGTTATTTGTGAGAGTTTTAACCATGTAATCGTACATCTCATCGGCCATCATGGCAGGCACACCTTCCCAGGCTACAATAGCCACTATGATGTAAGCTGAGGGACAGGAGTGACCTGAACGATGTTTAACAATACACATGACCTTCTCCTCAGGACCGGAACGACGCAATATCTGCAAATATCAACAAGACAGTTCTATGACTTTTCAATTCTAGCTCTATATCAGTACAGTATGTGCAAATTCTGGCCGGAGTAGATAACAGAGATACATGTACAGTTATATAATCAATCTACACAAAATACTTGTAAGTTTGTTTTATCCACTATACTTTTTTTGTTAGTTAATTTTTGTATTTATTTCAAACTGAAAGTTTTTCATTTCTATGGCTTAATTGCACTGCTGATGTTTAGTTCAGTAAACAAAAAAAAAAAAAAAAAAAAAGGAAACCTTAAAAGAACACAAGGTCATCTCAGAAGACATTGATAAAAGGCTTAACTGTTTCGTATAGTGGGATTAGTGCACAAACACACTTTCCTATGAACCCCCACTAGGCTGTTTTATAAAACACATATGCTCTGCTGATGAGCAGTATCAAGAAAAACACATCCCACCATCATACACCCCCCAGATGACCCCATCGTGTACATATAATGGCTAGAGAGCCACAAGGAAGAGTGGCGTCCCTTTAACTAGGAAGATGTAGTTCACAAATTAATTTAAAAAGTAACTCACCCACTTGGCTATTGGGCAGCCTTTAGAACTCTTCCCCTCTTTACCTGTATACCTAACCTTCTCTATTCTGATAGCATTTCCCCCAAGCTTGAACCTAAAAGAAGATTATTGTTGTTTAATAAACTGCTTTCTCTATTACTAATAACAATTCATTCCATACTTCAGGAGGTTCAGATCATTAAAACCAGATAACACACAGCTTGGTCACTGCATCAAGTGACATCAAACCATTGAAATCTAAGAACTTTCTTCACAAAGGAGTTAATTTAACTCCCGCGTGCCACATGTATACTTCTGCAGGAAACTAGCATACATGTACCAGACAAAGATAACAAACTATGGCAAATTAACTATGAAAGCAGCATCAACATTTTTTAAATTCCCTTTAAATGCCATTTACCCACTTAATTAAAGTTTTTTCTAATATGTAGGCCTTGGTATAGTATGATCAAACTTCTTACAAAACACACCCACATCAGCTATCTATAGATCGGGATCAGGATACACTTCCATACAGTGAGGATATGTGAAGATGTATCACTTCATCGTCTCAGGTCGGACTACAGCAGTATTATCGAGTTCCAATATTTTAATACTTCATGAAAAAATCAGTTTAAATGCCATAATGTAAACAAAGTGTTGAAACTAAGCCCATATTCAAATAAAATTATCTCTCAGTATAACGTTGGTGATGTGTTAGTGATTATCATATATTTTTGTATAAATGTAGAGAAAGAAAATTTTGCTTGCCTCCGCCGGGATTCGAAACTCGGGTCTCTGGCTAGCATATATATATATATATGATAAATAGTGTTATCAAATACCTATAGCGCAGACCCGCGTGATACAGAGCCATCAGATATTTTTCCATATCTACATCCTCTGAAACCGGGACTATTTTCAATGTTTTGTTTACAGCGGATTCTTGTCGACTGTATGGGGGAGAAAAACCCTCAACGGTGAAACGAGTGCAGAATCACGTCACGTGATTATGTCGACAGGTTTTTTCTCTGCGCAGTAATATATGTAAACAGACCCTGCGTTCCCGTTGAATACCATTTCCATTCACTATGACTTTTTTTTTTAGACATATATATTACACAAGTCGTAACATGCTTTTAGTTGGATAAATAAAGAAATTAAACAGCGTTTTTCATAGTTTAAGTTTGGCCAATATCGCTGCACTATTTTAAATAGCGGCCTCCGATTTGTTCTAAGTAGTCCTTCGTCCATTTAAGCCGAGTGTCCTTGAAAGAAGTTTGGCAAAATGTCCCAAAAAAGGCAGATTTTTTCATGAAATATTGAAGTATAATAATAGTATAATTGAATATAACAAATAGATTATAATGACAGTGCGGGTACGCGCCATTGTATCAGCTCTCGTTGTCTGAGGTTGGACTGTGTATCAATCTCGCTCTTCGAGCTCGATTGATACTGCAGTCCGACCTCAGACAACTCGAGCTGATATATAGTCGCATATCCCGCACTATCATTATAATCTCTATATATATTACATCAGCATATAACAAATGCCCACAGTATTGATAATATTTATGACTTGTCAATTGAGAAAGAAATGAATGAGTGCATATCACAGACATCAGGCATTTAGCTAGCAATGCGTCTTCACGTCTTTTGGACGAGTAGTTTCAAATTAAGATGGGTATTTTTTTTCAGTGACGGGATTATAAGACGGGCCAAGAATATTCATAAGTAAATTATGTAAACAAAGACTAGA
>JAVFBZ010199427.1:0-13904 GCA_032466195.1 Katharina tunicata | reverse complement strand
AGAACATGAGATAATTTATCGACTTTAATTAGTCGATATCCCTGTGCCAGTGTGATTACTCTTGACAAAATATAAAATATCATTACCACAGAGAAATACAATAATAGCATCAGAATTAGCCCTACTATAACAGATAAGAGTAACAATAGTATGTTTTGTATCAAAGATAATAACAGTGAACAGGCTTAACAATGATATCACAGACATAATAAAAGTGCAATGAGTTTTATCAAAATAGTTGACTAGGTATTGTATAATGAACAATATAAAATTACAATATAAGGCAAAGTATAAATGATAATTACATTCAAAATGATTCAATATGGCATACATTGCGTCGTTTTGTGTTGTTTTATTGTTTAAATGTATGCCCATAGAGCATTTTTTAAGTTTATATGAACACATTTATAAATGTAGTGAAAGAAGTCTGTAATCGGCGGAAGAATTGTTGACATTTTATATGTTAATAAATTTAGAGAAATAACATGTTGTATGATTTAACCGGAATATTTATTTCTGTCAAGAATATATATACATAATTATATATTTACAATATATAAACAATTTCTGATTGTTCTTCCATTGAAGTTTTAAACGTACTGAATTATCAAAATGTATATATTTTGTATTATTAGATATAAATGAAGAGACCATAAGCTTGCATATAAAAGTAATGTAGATTCTATTTATTTATAAAGATTAATTATTATTATTTTTAAATTTTAACCATAATTTTTCACCGGAGTTACACTTTGCTTTGTTGCATTGGTCCCTGACCTTTCTTAATACACACATATATACACATACAGTAATTCAGCAACCATGACACCCCCTGAGACTTAAATCGCAGTAGGTTGTCAGTCAGTCCAAATTTACCCATCTAATGGGACACAGCATTTTTGTTTTTTTGGGGATTACTCTCTCTGATACTGAACATATTCTAGTTCAGAACATTTTGCAAACTGAGACCCTTGCAGGAATCGAACTCTTTCTCAGAGTCAAGCACCGAGTCGCCAGCAGTTAATGCCGACCACCTCAGCCACAGCCCTCCGACCTTCTACAGACTTTCTCAATCAGCCACTCAGCCTTAAGTGGCTGAGGCCGACAGCATTTACTGCTGGCGACTCGGTGCCTGACTCTGAAAGTCGTGGGTTCGATTCCCACAAGGGCTTAAGCCTGCACATTTGTTGGCTAGGCTCTGTTACATCCTGTTAAACAAAAGTCTTCTTGACATATCTCAACAGTACAAAGTTAATTTTGTTGTTGTTGTCATTTATCCAGTTAGCCCCGTGACGGTAGGTTAAGAACTTCTAAAAAATCCCTCTACTATTTATGTATTAATTTTGCAAAATTCACCTTTCCGAAAAATATATGAAAAACGTTATTGAGCATATTGTGATACCTTGAAAGAAAGAGAGGCATTTGGGCTTTCAAAATCGTAACAAAATAAATATAGCATGTCCACCTTGATTGTGAGCTACAGCGGTTTCGAATGGGGTTGTGTCTAATCTCCATGGAAACACTGGAAATCATTAAAAATCCATATTTATTTTTAGTGAAAAATGAACTATTGTCATATTTCACAAGGTATTATATTACAAATAAAAACTTATCAACAATCTACAAAACTCTCAACTATCAGGTGTCAATAACAGCCAATCGACACTCTCGACACTGCACTGCTGAACATTTTAGTTGCACAAATCCTAATGGTGGTTCATAGCCTGTAATGCTATGAAACATGCATTACAAGGTCCCGTTACATGGCTCCAGTTATACATTCGATAGACTTAAATTCAGAGTAGTTTAGCTCAAATTTAAGTCTAGATTAGTCTAGATAGTAACAATATTAAAGTCACATACGCACCAAAATTTCTGTATTTTGGGTTTTCACAGAATCACATGAATTATATTTATTTTCATTAAAAAGTAAAAGTTAGAGGCATTCCGTTAATTCTACCCCCAGGTTTGAAGGCAAAGGTAGTTTAAAAAATACAAAAAACCTTAAAAAGTCTGTCAAAAATTGTAAATGGAAAGGTGTCAATCTGCTGTCACATCTCAGAAACACTTTGATGTACCGACGTCACTCTGAGTCAACCGTGTTAGCCACACCCCTTACAAGGTTCAAAATGTTGGCTCGTTATAAACAAGGTCATTCACCGCGGCTGGATCAAAGTCATTGTGAGCAAATAAGGCCAGCCCTCTTTCCGTTAAATTCGAATAACTGCTAGATTTCTCCTGCTCCGAACAAGCCTTGTTCCCAATGAATAATTGTTAATTTAACCTGACTGTTTCAATTTTTGAACAAATATCAAATCTTGTAAAAAATCAAAGCAAACGGAATTAGGTTCAAAATCGAAATTTTGGGTGCGTATGTGACTTTAACTTATAAGACCCGTTTTATGCCAGGTTTGGTGACGTAAGACTGGTCTTTAAAACTAATACACTTTTGAACAACCGGGCCCTGTGGTCCCCTTTCAAAGCCAAATACTCACCCGAAAATTAGGTATTTTGTGTTACCGCAGAATCACAAGAACTATACATATTTTATTCTCGAAAGTAAAAGTAAGTGTATTTCCCGTTAATTCCGCGCCCAGATTTATAGTTTAAGTCAAAGTTTTAAAATCACAAAAACTTAAATCTAAACATTCTATCTGCATGTTTAAATGATAACGTGTCAGTTTACTGTCACACCTGGGAAACACTTTTAGGTACTGACGTTAGTCCAAGTCAACGTTAATCCAAGTCAACGTTAATCAAAATCAAAATCCAGGCCAATGTTAATCCAAGTCAACGTTGATCTAAATCCAAATCTACGTCAACGGTAATCCACGTCAACGTTAATCTTAATCCAAGTCAACGTAAATGCAAGTCAACATTAATCAAAATTAAAATCCAGGTCAACGTTAATCCAAGTCAACGTTAATCCACGTCAACGTTAATCTAAATCCAAATCCAAGTCACGGTTAATCAAAATCCAAGTCAACGTTAATCAAAATCTAAATCCAAGTCAACGTTAATCCAAGTCAAGGTTAATTCGCCCCACTCCTTAATAGCCTCAAAATGTTGACTCGTTACATATACTGACATTCACCGCGATGGGATTAAAAGCCTTGTTGACAGGTATGAGGGAAAATGGGAAATTACAGAAATATAACAGATTGTGGGTGATAGCAGATTTGTATTTACAGTTTTACGCCAGACACCGACGATGCAATGTCGTCATAAGTGAAATAGCCCTTAGTACGACGTTAAACGTCAATAAATAAATAATTACAATACGTTTAGTTACCAAATTCGTGATATTGAGAAAGAGTGCTATTGTCTGCAGTTAAGTTGGGCTTCTCACTTCTTATAGTTAATAATGTTATCGATTTAACTGATCAGCAATTGAGATAAATCTGAGTTTTTACGGGATATATCTGTGCCATGGTGTTCTTTGAGCTAAAGAGCATCAGACAGTCGTTCCGTTTTGCAACCTGTCGTGTTACCTCAACGTGATATCCCAATCAAACAAATAAACAATTAAACTTTTCGTAATTTATTTTCTTAAAATTCATTTTGAGGTGAAGTTTTGTTGTATATTACTTTTCCGCCTTTTGTACGCGATTGTGTTTATGTATAAATTATCATTAAAAAAATGTAGACGAAGATGCAGGACATTTCTGTGACCTGGTGCCCTCTGAGCTACTAAAGGAATACCAGGGGCCTTATTTGCTGTATATATATGATTGGCCGGAGTTGCGGAGCTTGTAGGGTACAGAAATCTCCCGCAAATCACTCGCATTTTTGCAGAAAGCTTTGATGCCATTATTGCGGGTGGCTGAGTGGGTGCCATCTGAGTAGTACGGCGTAAAAACCGGATTAAACAAACATACAAAATTGATGCAATTATTCGTTTTTGTATGGTTTCGCTTGTCTTTATGCTATGTGCGTTGACATCGATGTCCCATTATAAAAGTATTCGAAAAGTGCAGATAACGTTATTGTATGCAACGTGCCCAGAGCATCGAGCGAAAAACACAACAATTATATTCAATAATTGACTACAAAAAACATGGACGATCATAAAGACAAACTATATTGATTGTATATACAATTATTTTACAGGGAAATTTTAGAGAACAAAGGTGGATCAGCTGTTGACGCCACAGTTGCCACCATGTTCTGCATGGGGGTGGTCAACTTCCACAGCATGGGCATCGGCGGAGGTCATTTTGCTACAATTTATGACAGGTAGGTACTCACCGGCTGACACTTTAATCGGGAGTCCTCGAATGAACTGTGCAAATCACCTCGGGTGTGATACATCTTCCATTTTTTTGACGGAACTTTTTCACAGCTTTTGTGTAAACCTGCTGATTCTACAGTTTTCATTTGTTTTATTTTCAGAACACAATGCGAAACAAAATTGTGTGCGTCTCAAATTCGCTCTGTTACATTTGTGTGTATTGTTTTACGGCAAGAAATAGGCCTTTGGTTAGGATTTGTAAGCATATTCATACACCTATTTCGACCGAGCTTAGCGAAGACACCGTAATAACGAGAATCACGCGAGATTTAGCCGATCGACTTTGGAACAGCCCTCGGTTGATTTCATGTCTCTCCGGGAATCAAATGTCTGCGCCTCAGACCAACAGCAGAATATTGCTAAGAACGTGGTAATTTTAATTAAACCTGATGCATGTTGAAGCGTAGGCTCTACATCATATCAAAACATAACACTATTCATTGTCGTCATATACATCCTGGTGAAATATTAACATATGCTAACAATTTAAAATAAAACAGACAAGATGATGTCAAGTTTTAAATCGATCCGCACGAGTTGCCTCCTTGAATCCATTTATAAATGACTCAGTGGGCATCAAGGCTTAGTCGCCCTTGATCGACTTGAAGCAAGCGATATAATCTTTCAAAATATTATAATGATGGCCAGAACAGGCCACCTAGCAACTTCGCTCCTTTGCATCGTATATTGGGTTCCTGGCATCTTCACTGGGTAATACACATTTGCACGTCGTAGCCTTTATCGCCAGTCATATTATATAAACCTCATTACAATTTCTCATTTTTGTGGATGTCCTACCACTTTGATCCTTGCCATATTGTTGTGAATAAGCGTGTCACATTGTGTTTCTCACACTTGCAGTTACTTCCCTTGATCACTTCCAGACAAGTTATAACGAATAAAAATAAAAATACACAACTATTTATGGCATTAGAAAGAGAAACTTTACATGATATAAGGCTTTCGACCAAACGGCAGCTTATTGACTGGGCATTCACCAGAATAGAAACGTATATCAGTAGGTCACGTCACTGTCGAGTAGGTCACGTCACAATCGAGTAAGTCACGTCACTGTCGAGTGGGTCACGTCACCATCGAGTAAGTCACGTCGCTGTCGAGTGGGTCATCAGTCATAAGTCGATACAATTTTTGTTGTTGTTTCAGTGCCACACAGAAAGTGTATGTTCTTGACGCCCGTGAAATGGCCCCCGGCTTATCTGAAGAAAATATGTTTGCAGAATATCCTGAAGCCGTAGGAAAAGGTAAGACACAAAAGAAAGAATGTAATAAATATTGATATATACATACAAAGTTTTTCGATGGGTGAAGGGCAGATGGTTGGACGGAAACCGCCTGTGCTGCGGCGATCACTGAGCTCCGGCGATCTCTGAGCTCCAGAACATTAGGAAGCCGATATGTTGTGGTGTCCTGTTTTTGGTCCTTTAATGTATTGTGGTGTCTTCTGTGTTGCCATCGTCGTTTATGTTGGCTTTCTTCGCCCATTGGGTTGGCACACCGTCATATGATTGAAATAACAGTATGTACGGCATAAAACCCCAACCTTGCCTTAGTTGTGTTTCTTGAGATGAACGGATTCTGTCTCAATTATGAGATTTGACTTCTTCAAAGGGTCTGTGTGTGGCTGTAAATCAAGATGGTTTTTACGTGAGAAAAAAATACTGTGACTGTACTAGTCTGTACACTGCATTGGATACTACTAATCCATTAAAAACTCACAAAGAAAACCCCCAAAAAGATCAGCCTTTATCTTTTAAAGGTCCGTTGTCCGTGGCTGTTCCGGGAGAGGTCAAAGGTTATTGGGCTATGCACCAACGATTTGGACGGTTACCGTGGAGCGATCTTCTACAGCCAACCATAGACCTCTGCGAACACGGATACCCCGTGGTACCTTCTTTGGCCAGGGCCTTTAGAGCTGTCGTCAATCAGAATAGAACTTCTGAAGACTTGAGGTAAAGTAAATAGTCATTGTTTAAAAATCGGCCTAAAATGATTTTGGCAATTTGCAAAACATATGTTATTCCTTCGAACAAACTTGAGTGCAAAATTTAACTGTTGGCTCATATTTAAGATACCGCAGACTCCGAGATAGGCATAGTCATATCTCCTCCTCCTAATCCCCCTCAACCCCCAATAAAATAATTTATATAATTTAAAACGACAAAATGGAAAGACATAAGAAATGGAGAGGCTGAAAAGACAAGTCATACACGGACATGTCAAGAACGTTTTGGGTTTTTTCTTTGTGCTGTGGAGATCGTGGGGTGGATTTGCTAAATTTCTTGCCAGTTTTCCACCAATCAAATTAATAAGTTTTGAAAAATGTATTTACTCGGTCTCACTCCTCTTTCAGGCCATTAATATACAGGGACGACACAGATGAATTACGCGACACAAACGATACAATCAGTTGTTATAGGCTGGCTCAGACACTCCGAATTTTGGCAAGAGAAGGAAGCGCCAGCTTCTATAATGGGACATTGGCAAAACTAATAGTCAAAGATATCAAAGAGAAAGGTAACTTACATTTACAAAATGATTTCAGTAGCATTTGATATGCCCTTGTTGTCGTTTCATGGCAAAGGTATATCAAGTCACATTAAACCGGGATGGTGGCCTCTGCATTCGGACAGTTGGCAAAGGACAGCATTTACTGAACATAGCCATCATGTATTTACTTTAGCACTTCAGGGGCCGGTTGCTCAAAGTAGTGTTATCCGCTAATACCAGATTAAATCACTAATAGCGGTATTGGAGATAGGCTTTCAACATGGCTTGACGTCATCTAATCTAGGTTTAATTTTAAGACTGCTTTGAGCAACCGGCCCCTGGGAGATAGAGCAAATTATATTCTTTTCGGCTTAGCGGGTGGTTGGTCGGGAAACTCCTAAGCCCTGTTGTTCTCTAGGAATCAGGAAGCCTATGTGTTGTGGTGTCCTTGTGTTTTGTCCTGTAAATATATTGTGGTGCCTCTTGTCATCCGATGCCGATTTGTTGTGGTGTTATATTTGTTTCCCCTCTCTCTGTGTGATATAACTTTATAAGTACTGTATATAATAAAAGTTTAATGAAAATTTACTTAGCTAATATGTCTTATTGTCGCTAGGTGGAATTATAACAGAGGATGACTTGGGGAATTATGAGGTAAAATGGCGGACCCCTATGAACGTGACCCTTAAGGATGGCCTCACGGTATATTCGCCTTCATCACCGGGTTCCGGACAGTTGCTATCTTTGATGCTTAACATTCTAGACGGTCAGTATGCGGTGCAATAGTAATTAAAAGGGCGATTTATCTTCTAGACGTATAACAAACAGCGCCGCCTATCTCATGACTGACAATATACTTCAATTTCATACTCAGATCATGTGATTGTTAGTCAATGAGATTTAAACCGCCAGTTATATGAGTAACAGATTTATCTCCCTTTTAAAACCACTGTCCTTCTGGACTATTATGCACGTATCATGCGCAGCCGATTCCTACCTGATTTTCTGATTTTCACATACCTGGATAATTGCCTCTGGCTGCGGAGATTGCTGTTCGCTTTCTTTCTGGTTTTCCGGTTAGGCCTTTTAAGCTTCGTTGGCCTTTCAGTACTGATTTCAATATAAAGCGTACATCATTTCAGTATCACTTATAACTATGAAACATTTGAATTGACCTAACAGGTTTTGATTTCCACGCCGAATCGCTGTCAACACTGTCCAGTACGCTGACCACATATCATCGAATGATCGAGACCTTCAAATTCGCATATGCTTACAGATCCGAACTGGGGGATCCCGATTTTGTTGATGTTTCTGAGGTTGGTAAAACGTTTGAAATTGGAAACGTTTAGGTACATGTGTCGGGTGGTTGGCTGTAGCTTCCTATGCCCTGATCCTCTCTGAGCTAAGGGGCATCATGAAGCCAGTTTGTTGTGGTGTCCTGTTGTGCGCCCTGTGGTTGTATGTTTGTTATTAGTGACGTAGAGGCTTCTCTTCCACCCAAGGGTCTGGTACTTCGACATATAAGTGAAGTATGACGTAAAACGCCAATCAAACAAACAAGCAAAAAGTTATACCTGTATATAAATTTAAATTTGTATTTGAAAAATGACGTTGAACAGTTGAGTGACGTTATTGGCCGTTGACTATAAATTTGGACTGAACAGCTCGCCATGACATTTCCGATTCTGGACACCAGAGCGTGACTTTGACCTTTTTTGTTGTGTTTATATAATAATTAAATGGTATTAATAATGCAACGAAAGCTTGTATTGGTCAAACAAGCAAAATTGATCGTCACAATTCATCAAAAGATCAGTTAATATATATTATTGTTGGCCTCTCTCTTTTGAAAAAACTGAGAACAACACTTTGTAAACTACAGCCTCTTTCTTTCTACAGTTGGAAAGTAAAATGTCATCTAAAGACTTGGCAGAGAGGCTTCGTCGGATGATATCAAACGAGCGGACGTTCGACACGGACTATTACGGAAACACCCCTTACAATGAAGTAAAGGAAGGCACTGGTCATTTGTCACTAATAGACGCTTGGGGGAACGCGGTCTCGATCACCAGCTCTATCAACCAATAGTAAGCCTGAAATGACTTTGTCTTCCATCTTTTGCTGGTGGTTTGACAGAGCTTTGTATGCCATATAAATAGTGCTCTCTGAGATAAGGGTCATCAGGAAGCCTTGTTAATTATTGTGGCGTCCTGTGCGTTCTGTGCCGACTGTTTGCTTGTTGCCTATGACAATGCCGTTGGGGTTGGTTTCCTTCGAATGTTAATCTTTAGTAAACCAAGCATAGTCTGAGCCTGTTGAACCCTTTATTGAACAACATAATTTAACATTGTTGACGGCTCGTTAATAAAGTTGTTCTGGGCGTCTGTATTTAAATAGCTATCACTACGCCAAAGCTTTGTTGACATTTTAAACGTATCTTAGAATTTAGAAATAAGATTAAGGAATTTGAAACTTATAATTTACAGAAGTCATTACAACTTTCATTGTTACATTCAATGCACTCCAACTTTTGATGGACTCTCGGGCGCTGAATATGGTATCTATGTCTCAGGGGTTTTCATTGCCGAATTACCAGGAGCTTCCCGTCTTACTTCTCGTCCTAGGCCTACTATCGAAGCTGTAATATCCTACTCCTTTTTTTTTACAATTCCTCCATTTTATTCACAGTTGTGGTTCTACAGTAGTTGGAAGTAGGACAGGTATTATTTTTAACAACGTCATGGGCGACTTTTCGTCTCCCAACATCACAAATGTTTTCGACATCGAGCCTTCCCCTGCAAACTACATAGCCCCCAGAAAGCGCCCCCTGTCGTCTATGAGTCCTGTTTTGATACTAGGGACAGATAACTCGGTGAAGATGGTAATCGGGGCAGCTGGTGGCTCGAAGATTCCCTCTACTTTGGCCCAAGTAAGTTAGCCAAGAAATACACAAGTTTTTTGGCAACGAAACAAGCACAAGTGCAGGGCCTTATTTACACCAGGCAAAAAGTATATTTCCACAGAAACTTGTATCGGGTAGTTAGCGGGAGATTCCATAAGCCTAGTGCTGTCTGGGCTTAGGGGCACCTGGGAGCCTATTTGTTGTGGTGTTCTGTTTTGAGACCTGCCTCTTGACCCGAGTCGTCCGTATCTGTTGGCAGTGTTGTTTCTCATTATCTAGTTAGATCATAATTAAGCTTTTGGTGCTATATGCTGGACGTTAATGCCACATTACTTGTAACCATAATTATGCTTCAAAATCTTTCCTAATCAATGTTTGTTTTTTGTTTTTTTGTATTTTGTGACCAAATCTATTGTTATGAGAATTAAACTGATATTAAGTGAACAATTGTCAATTTAGTAAAGGTACCTTCTATTGAACTATGAAATGTCAACCGTTCGGTTGCCTGGTTACTGTAGCTTCATCAATTTTTTTTATAGAGAAACAAATTCAGAACAATACATTTGAAAATTGTTCAACACGTTTCATCTTCTAATAATCATTTTAAGTGTTAAGGAAGAAATAAATTTAAAAAAATTGTATTTATATAACTCCAGGTGATATTGCGTATCTTAAAACTGGGACAAAATTTGACCGAAGCCACGGATGCTCCCCGCTTCCATCATCAACTCCTGCCAACAGAATTACAAGCAGAGCAGCTGACACTACCCGACGTAAGAACGCGTAACTTTACAAAATATTTTGTTCGTTTAATTGATTAAAGTTTTTCAGTTTGTTGAGCGTTGGGCTGCAAATTCCCGTCACTCTAATCGGTATTGGTTTGAATCGATCTGTTGATCCTATTTATAAGCCTATTAGGTGAGTTTTAGTGTGACTGCTTAGACCGCGAGATGATTTTTTACGAGTTTTTTTCCGGTAAAAAATACACCGGCAAGGCGAAGGCATCATATGAGTGAAAAATACCCTAAAGTACGACGTCAAACATCATTTAAAAAAATAAATTATTTAATAACATTACAATTTTTACAGCCTTATATTAAATCAGGAAGCCAAGTACGGACATTGTTCTTCGGGATAAAAAAAAAACACGAGGAAGCGAGATGGCCACATTCCGCTTCCATAAAAAATATTTTTACTGGTTATTTTCTCTTATGTAGGTGCAATATAGAACCAATCTAATGCAACTTCTGGAATATAATAAATTTAATGTTAATATTGTGTATATTGCAGGAAATATTGAACGGTTTGATTGAAAAGGGTCACGTGGTAAATTTGACCTCAATCAGGAAAACTGTTGTACAGTCAATACTGGTTCAGAAACCATATATACTCGCCGTATCAGACGACCGGAAAGGGGGTGAAGCTGATGGGTATTAGAGGACCTTCTTATCGTGTGGACCATCCCGTGCCCTTTATAGCGCTGGACTTCCGAATCCACTTCATTGTACCCTGTATAGTTTCGAGCGTCCTGTCACACTTACGTTAAGTAAAAAGCGTGGTGGTATTGACTGCGATGTTGTTTTTGTTGTTTTTTGCTCGGTTTTTCGCCAATACATCGGCATCGCATCCTTCATACAAATTAAAGACCTTAAACTGTAATCAATGAATTAAATAAATGTAATCGAGCACGTATGCATAATTAGGTTGGCAGAATCCACAGAGAGGTTGGAGATTCTTAAGACATTTTGGAAATTTGGCCTAAGTCCCTTCAGCAGTTGGACAGTCACACCGTCATATAACAGAAATAACGCTCAGTATGTCCAATCAAACAAACATTAAAAAAATATATTTTTTAAGATAACGAGTGATTTTGAAAATTAGCGTGTGAGTTTCAGATCGGACAGGCTGGAGCTGGATTATATGTCAATCGCCCTACATAAAATGTATTAATACTCCAATGTAGTTCTCAATCTATACCCAACGGAAAATAAATCGCACAAAGGTTGGACTAAATGCGACCTGTTTTAACCATACACATGAAAATATACAAATGTTTATGATCTTCAGAAGATCTTCGACTTCGAGCATATTATCTACACAACATACAGACAGTCGATGCAGAATTCTTGAATGTTTCCTTAAAGGGATGAGCAGCTAAAGATCTAACTGTGAAACAAGAAAAAGAGTTGCTATTTAGGCTTCCGTTGCAATAAACCAGCCTTGTGTTGGATACGATGCAACGGTGGGAACAAATATTCTGTACAACCAAATATTCAAGTTGACAGCGCAGCCATAGTGGCCTTTCCATGACGCCATTTGGGATATGCATGGCTCTCCAGTCAGAGCTATAAAAATGTCTATGCCGTCGTGAAAAATCAGACAGTAGCAAATGTACGGTCTCAGACGGTGAGCATTTTTAAAAATATATTTGTCATGGTGAAAACACTGCCTCTAAATATTATTATAGCACGCTAAAAATAAAAATTCATGAGCTTTGTTATATTCTCCTATTTTATAAGGCAGAAGGGATAATACAGTTCTAGCCTTTTAAGTTTTAAAGACAGACTAGAGGCTAATTCTTTGTCAGATCGTTTTAGAGAGAGGATAGCAATATAATTTTAAGTTGTGTGGATTGCCTAATGTACCATATTTGTTTTTCTTGTTCTTCTAACTCACAGTAGGTTTATCTCATTCGTACATGTTAAATAAAACGGAATTTAACTCTTTATGTTGACTAGAATCATATTCAATAGTACACTGCAATAATTGCCATAAATCTGGTCTTCTAGCTATCTGTAATCTGTTAAAGCCGCAATGTCAGTGTCAATAATAATAAAATGAATTGCCCAGTTGACCAAATTTGTGTCAATTATTACATCAGTACAAACCCTGGATGTCTGACAAACCAGTTTTAATCGACTTATGTTAGTTAACCTAAATACATTGAACACGCAAATTAACACATTGATATGTGAAGCCGTTGTATATGAAATGAAGTTATCAAAACATAACTGGAGAACTGGAAAAGGATCACGCAAACGTGTCAACCGCCTAGATTTATGGAAAAGGGTGTATGGACGAGTTGGCTGTGTACGAGTCGGCCTGTGGCGAGTTAACCTGATACCGTACCACCGAACATGTAGGTATACTAGCGGAATTCTGTATACCCGAAGGCATTCCTTGGATATGAAGAAAATGACAGGATTCAAAGTAACAGGGCAATAGACGATTTAATGAGACAAAATCGCACAAAAACTTAGCTCACTCCTTTTCTCGCATATATGATCTATGTATTCATCTGTCAGCCTTTATTCTTTTGACGTCACCGGAATGTAGTCAGCTGACCGCTATATGCATTCTTATTGGTTATAGCCCTGAAAGGCTCTAACACATGGCGCCTATTTTGCACTTGCTGCAGATCAAACAACCGTTTGCATTCTGTACTGCCATATGTGGTAATAACGCTCAGAAAAAAATGAAAAAAATGTGTTGGAAAGAGAAAGTAATTCTTTCACATGGTGTGCGTCAATTGCTTGAAGTTTCCATCACTTTAAATATGAGGGAATTATCGTACGTACTAAAGTGTGGTGGTACCTTTCTCAACATTGAGATGGATATACCAGCACTATTGTATTGACAAGCCATCTTTTTGTTGTAGCCCAACTTTCTCCGCAAAAACGTGCTCTGAAGAATTAATCTTCGTCGTTTCGCAACATAACGCAGATTCAATTTAATGTCTTTGAAGAATCTCTACAGACGAGTCGCGGAATACCCCATGCTGTTGGTGAAGAACCGACGCCCAACTGACGTCTCTGGCTACGCTTATGCTACCTTAGAATCAACAACCGACTAGAGAGGAATATGTTGCTCTAATTTAGAAAGGCTTTAGTACAGCGTATATATACGATGACCCACGACCCAAATATGGACATGGGTGAAATAAGCTTAAGTTAAGGCGATCAACCAATCTCGAGTACTAGCTCGTGTATTCATTATTCAACAGTTATTATTAATAAAGACGACCGGAAAGATTTCAATCAAGTTACGCTTTCTGTGAAATGAAAATAAAATAAATAAAAATAAGAAGCAGTTTGAAATATAAGACAATTTATAGCCGACATGGTGTGACGCACGAAGGAAGACATTCAACTTAACACCGAGTGAAGATTTCTTCTAACTGTATTTATCATTGAGTGATAA
>JAVFBZ010199416.1:0-13905 GCA_032466195.1 Katharina tunicata | reverse complement strand
CCACCCACCCATGAATTGAAATTTACACATATTTGCAGGGTGTTTCTATTTTGTTTCCTTGATTGGGGTTTTACACTGTACTTAAGGTTATTTCACTCATGATGTACAATGTGCCAACCCAATTGGTGAAGGCCCTAGATGTCGATGGCAACGCAGAACACCACACAGTGAATTTGCAGGTAAAAACAACAGTACACCAAAATATTGATCGATTGATTGATTGGTGTTTAACGCCGTGCCCAAGGATATTTCACGTATAAAATGGCGCTGAATTCCCTCAGTAGACAGCGACTCTTAACACAACGATAAAATGTGTCGTCACTTTAGTGTTTTTGCTCTCCAGTGCTAAGTATGGCAGCATGAATATCATTTGGAAACATACTACATGTACCCTTAGTCAGAAGGCTTGGTCTCGAGAAAGGTACGAGTCTAATTAAGTATACATTGGTCCATCACTTTGTGGCCATCTAATTTTCACAAAACAAGGCCATACAGGATGCAAAATATGTCACCTAAATGAACTTCCCATTGTCCCCTACATGTATGTGTAGCTGAGAAATCACCAGGTCATAAACTGGGGAGGATAAAAAGGTGATAACAGATTGATATTGACCACATTCCCCTCAGAGCTGGTCACTTTGCTGGCATGTAATTAACACTGATAAGGTGATAAACAACCTGACAGGTGGGAACTCCTAGGAATACTAAAATTCCAATATTGCAAAGTTTACCTGTTGATTGCCTTATCTACCTGGATTTGTTTAGTTGATTAGTGAATAACAGGTGGATAATACGTCAAACACTGTCATTAAATGGCTACCTATGAGGAGTTTGCCATAGTAAAGTACAGTAATAACTCCCAAGGAAGATAATGAATTAATTTTGACCCAACATTTCGGTTTATTCAACAAATCATCATGAGGATTTGAATAAACCGAACCACTGAGTCAAAATGAATTCGATATCTTTCTTTCGAGTTATAACTATACTTTACAGTCACTATAAGATGTAACATCCTTTGGAAATGGGATAACAGAATTGGAAACAAACCATGATGGTAGAAATGTTTCAGTATCACCCTGTCTATCTATTGCAAAAAGAGAAGTTGATACCATCCAACAAAAGAAGCGATTTAGTATGCTGGACTTATCCTCCACAAATTTGACCTATCAAGTTTTAAGTAATTTATGATTTAATAAATGTGAGTTTGGAACTAAAATTTCATTTCCTTGTAGTTTTCATGTCTGAACTTCATACAAATTTGAAGATTGTGTTTCTACACGTCTTAGCCTTTGAACAACAAGTAGTTTGTTATTAGAGTGGTAAAAGGGTTGAACCTGTTGAGGACTTAGGCTAGTCTTTGCTGAACTGTAAATAATTGCGAAAACCAGAATATGATGGAAACACAGCTAGATGTACCTATGCAAATGATAAGGTGTGTTATCTTGGTGAAAAATGCAAGCAAGTGGACATTTCTAATTAATTTGTTTTCAGTAAACATTTCTTATTAAATAGTAACATGTACATTGAACATTTTGTAATACAAAATTACATTTTTCTGAAGAAATAAAAATCACATAGCAAGGTGTTATGTCTTTAAATGAACAATAAATTCTACATGCATTTAAGCTTTCAGCCCCTGTGTAGACCACATTGATTTGTTTGTTTTTAATACCTGACTTAAAATTGAAACTGGCCGCATGGGGTAAATGTATCCAGTAATTGGAAGCCTTTAAAGAACAGGGTTGTGCTGATGCATACATTAACCAGAGAATACCTGACCTTACCTGTGCATGTCCAATTGGATACCTGTAATTGAACCCTTCTTTAAGACAGAGAATACCAAGCAGTTAATTCCATTGTTCTTTCTGGGAACAAAATACCTTTCCCATTTACAGAGTTAAAAAGTTAATCCGAATGAAAGTTTTTTTTACCTTTGAAGGTTCTGTGAGTATGTTTATGTACATGTAAGACATGGTACGACATGCTGTAAATGTTATCACAGCTTTTGGTGTTTTTGGTTTCTTTTTCAAAATGCCTTTCCCATTTATTGAGAACAGATTAATCAGATTGTGTTTCCTGATAAAAGTTCTTCCCTTTATGAGGTTCTTATTATTTTATCATCCTGCGACAAAGCACACAAAGCTGTAAATACCACTGTTCTACCTGGAGACATAATACCTTTTACATTTACTGAGTTAAGAAGATAATCAGAATTTATTTTTGGGTGGGAGGAAGGTGATTATTCCACTTATAGATTTATTTTGTTATTAATTTGCATTGAGCTTAAAATCATACTAAAGGGTACATGTAGATGCAAAGTTGGATATAAAACAGTACCGGTATTGAATAAAAATGTGTAATTTCACGTTTTTGCACTTACCGATTTTAACTTTTCAATTAAGTGATTTCCAATTCTGTTTGGAAGAATTAAAGTCTCTGAGATTTAGCCTTGCACAGTTCTGTGGCTAACTCAAGGGTATTTAACTAATGTGATGACTTTGTGTTGCTCGTGCATGGTAGAAAACTGAGAAGAAACCTCCTAAAAAACTCTACCATCTCCATGGCCAGCGGAAACTGACGGAAATCAACACCCACTTTAAGAATAAACTTACAAAATATGGAGCTGTATATAGTATTCTTCTTTCCCTTTCACAGAGTTAAGAAGTGAAACAGAATGTTCTTGAGTAAAAGTTCCATACAAAAAAGGGGATGGCAGCTATTGAATACAACAACGACAACCCAACAACCTATTCTGGACTGGAGCAATACAGGATTCGAGGAATGGATACACCTTTTGATTAAGCTTTGTCAATGCATATCTCTTGTTTTAAATGCAAGTTGCCTAAAGTATACTTAAGCATAAATATCTCAAATAGCTGGAGTCTAGTCTGAGTAGATTAGCTGAAGAAGCAATCTAACTAATTAACAATTAATGCTAATTAACTGAGGGTTCGTTTGAAGCTGGCTGATTGTTTAATCTCATCCCAAACACAGACAGACAAACGGGACATTGGTCAAATGCCCTACATTTACTTTAAATCCTCAACAAATTTGACCTACCGTAAAGGGCACCTGTTTTAAGTAAATTATTGAATTTTTAAATGTGAATTTGGAACTGAAACCTTCATTTTTCTTTAGTGTCATGTCAGAACTTTGTAAAAAATAATAATTCAAGACAATCAAGATTGTGTTTTTACACTTCTTAGCCTTTGCATAATATGTAGTTAAGTGGTACAGGGGTGAAATTTGTTGAGTATTTAGTATATATAGTACTACCTTCGTCTGTTTAAATAATATTGGGACCCTTTTAGTGCTCTGCTCCCTGCAGATCTTGATTGGGCTTGATCTTCTCAACTTATTCATGCACTAATTGATTGGGGTTTTACATCATACTTAAGGTCATTTTACTCATATGACCGCGTGTACGCCCAATGAGCTGAAGGAAACAGCCCTCAACCGAACCAGCAAAAAATTAAAAGATAACAAAAGGCATTCACACCACAAACAACTAGGACACCAAAATAAATCAGTTTCTTGATGTCTCATACACACAAATGACAATATTTAAGTGAGTTAGCCATTTTGTTTTTTTCTTCTTTCCAGTGTGTTATCAAATATTTCATTCATATGTCATTTAGTCAATTGGCTGATAATTTGATTGACTAGTTTGGGTTTTCCATCATAACTAGATCCCTGTAGCTTAGGGTGACCCAAAGTAGATACACATAGATGCAAGGTGATTTAATATTTTAGTTTCTTTTAAAACCGTGGTCAATGTTACGAAAACATGACGACTAAGAAGGATTTTTAACTTCTGGGTAGGCCTAAATTCATCTTAGTGGTCTTTGTTATGTACCCAGCTTCTAGATGCCGCTTAAAGAAGACATGGTCAATGTTCTTGGAAATGCTTTTAAAATGAATTAAATATTGAATCATCATTTCCTTTGTTAAAGTTGTACCAGGTTAACTTATAAACTGTATATCCATTTAAATTATTATAATTAGGTTAAAAAACCGGTAGTGGTTGAGAGTCTTTAATATGGTGCAGTGTCAATCTCTAAAAGTCTAAGATTATTTCACTTATTATGATGACGAAGGAATAGAACCCATCGTCATAAGGCACTGGCAGCAAACAATATTCATATTTTTATTTGATAAGTTTATTTGATAACGTCATACTCAAGGTGTATGGCAGTGTATGGTTGAAAACCGAGAAAGAAACCTCATAATAACATGATCTCCACAACCTACAGAAAACTGCAAATGTACACCTACATGTAAGGTAGACAACTGAAGAGGACTTAGTTCTAGTCTGTGTACAGTGAAAGAGACTCAGCAGTCCAACGTTCAACCAACTGACTCGAACGCTGCAGCCAGCAAACAGTAAAGACAACAGACAAGTAGCCATCCTGACAAGCAGAGTGCACAAAGACGGAATGTGCTATGACACCAGTTATTACTGTTGTCGTCTTACAGGGTGCTTGGGGCAAAAAACCTACTCACCTCAGCACAACTATATATTTGTATAAAGAGTAATCATACTGGCACAGGGATATCGACAAATTAAAGCCGATCAATAATCTCATGTTCTAGATAAATTCTCAGAGACAAGTTTCTAGATAGACCTAAATCTCGAGTTGTTCTAGATAACCTATAGACGCATCTCGAGAAAAGGCAATACATGTAACATGTTTATTGTGAAGATAAATATGTGGAAAATATGTAACACACATAGATATTTGGTATGGGTGATAATAAGTACAACCTGAAAAATGTATCGTTTAGAGTAAGTAATAGTAGTAAACCCTTTGTCTACCAAATAAAGATGAGGGCAGTTAAGGGTTATCTGGTACAGAAGGGAGTTTTTCGTCTTGACCAAGAGGTCCTTGAGAGATTTGTTCTTCTCGTATATATATGTAAAACAAGAGGATATCCGTTGTGGCAAATTTTAATTGGACACCTTTACATAACGCCTCTTTAGTTAGCCTGATTTAGTCAAACTTATCAGTGGAAAAAATGAAAATATAAAATGGGGCCACCTATTTCCGAAGGAAAAAAATTGTGATTTGAAGAAAAAAGACTAAAAATTACATTTTTTCTTCTGGATTTCTGGAATAATACGCTTTCGGAGCTTTTTCCACCATGTCTACGTTTTATTCTCTAGAACAGACTTATAATGCAAGATTAGGGCTATAGGTCAGAGACAAGCTCCAGCTGTAGGCAGACAAAACCAGAGGGGGTGTTAAAATATGTCAAGAAACATCTGTGAAAATTCATAGTTTTTTGCCCCAGTGTGAGAAATTTATCAACAACAACAACATCAGCTGTTGCCAAGGGTTGAGTCACTGAAGTAAGATGTCATGTTGTTGTTGTTATGTCAGAGATTGCAGCCTTCAGAATGTAACAGCTATTATGTCAAGTCAGCTGTCACCTATAAATTACACGTACCGTAAATGTCTGCATAACTTTGACAAAGTATTCCACCAGATGATTTTCAAGAGGAAGGTTAAGAAATTTTTTTAAGAAAATTTTTGTCTTATAAAAGTTGTGACTGCAACTATGAAGCTTTAAATAATAGTTACAGAGTGTAATGTTGAATGAGATTTTTCATAGGTTCATAATAATGACAATATACAGTGTGTTAACTTTTACTGTATTAATATACATACTTTTAAAAAATTATAAGTTTATTTTATTTATGAGCCGTTAAGTGAACTCTAGGAAGAAAAAGGCTTTAGCACTACCCATGGTGCATAAACATACAAAAAATAGACTCAAGTACTCAAGAATAGTAAAAACAATGATGGACTCTTGAGTTTTAAGACATTCCTTTCCTCTTTTATTTTTTTAATTTCATTTGTTTCATATAATGCTAAAAATTCAAGCAAAAAATTTTCCAATTTCAAAGAAATGACAATTTACTTTGTTGTTCGTGATTTTGGTTTAAACGCTAACTATACCAGTACATAAAATGCCTACTAAATGTCAAAATATGTTAAACAGGTAAAAAAGAATTTAATTTTGAGCGATGTTTCAGTAATTATAATAAATGTTTTATTGTTAAGCATAAAATGGCATAAGAGTATGCTAAAAATAGTGCCAAAAAAAAATGACAAAATATAGAAGCAATCAAAGAGTGGACAAACCTGTTTAAGAATTTCAGAAGTTCAGTATCTGTCTCTCCCCCTCTTACTAATGGTGTTAAACTGAAAATAAATCATAAGAAAACTTGCAATGATTGTTTAAGTTAATGATGTTTAAAATGTTTGATCTTTAGTTTTGATTCATTTAGGTAAAATACGAAAAAATGCCTAAAAAAACCACATAAAAAACACATAAAACCAACAAAATATATTAGGTCACAAAGGCTTGGGGGCAAATTTCTAAAAAAATATTACTGAAGAAAAAGGGAGAAAGAAATCAAAACCATCACTCACTTTCTTTCGGCTCTACGACATATTGAACGAGCCAGATGAAGAGATGATGAAGATCTTCCTCCAGACTAGAATTTGAAAAAAAAACACAACATAAAGTAAAAGTTAAATAATTAAATTCACACTGGTTTTACACCATAATAAGGTTATGGATCACTTTTTATGGTGGTGACATGCTAGATGAAACAATCAAGCAAAGCAAAGCACACAACAATAACAATAACAAACAATGCAAAATAAAAAAATAATATATGTGGTACAACATTGTACATTGAGCCACAGTAAAGCCAGTTTGGAAATTACATTATGGGACACACAACATGGTTAATTGCGCCAAAGTTTGGAAGTTAGAGTACACCTCGGAGAACTCAGGCTTCTACCCTTCTTCAGCCCAAAGGGTGCTCACTAAACCCTGATAGAAAACACACCGCATGGGCAAACACCCTGGGGAAAATATTCCTAATAATTAGTTTTTGTTTGTTGTGAATATACAATGTGGTATTGTTAACTGCAGTTTATAACCCTACTCGCAACAATTTTACTTTCAGTTTACGCTGTCTGTGATTTTATAAAGTTTTTCTTTTCAATTATTTGGGGATCTACACAGTAGAAAATGAGAGAAGTCACAAAAAAATAACAGGGCGGCGAATAGAACAGGAAATGTTTGTCATTTCATGGATTTTCAGACAAACAAATATCTTTGCTACCATGTGGTTGTTGGAAATGTGTGGTACTTCAACTTGGGTAAGCCTCTAAGTTATGAGTGTTTTGATTGATTGGGGTTTAAATGTACTTCAGGTTATTTCATTTACATCTTGTTTCAGCGGCATTTAAAACCTGGAATTATAACATAACAACACTGTTGTGCACAACTTAGCATTCTTCTTAATTTATAAACCTAAAAAATCTGGAGTAGTTTTATAAAACTGGGTGGAACATTTTATCAGCGCAAATGACGTCACTGACTGAAAGTTTAACCCAAGATGATGTCCATTAAGATGAAGACTGTTTGTACAAAGTTTGGTAAAACTAACTCCGGGTCCATTATACAGATATTTAACCAAGATTTATTAATACTGTTGACCTTTCACATCAATAAGGGATTAAAGAGAAGGAAGTTGTTATGCAGAGTTGACCTTTGTGCGATATTTACTCCCACACTATTCAGTTATAGTTATTACTGATAATTATCAACAGGACTGCGATAAGACAATCTTGACTCAGTTAACTGGTAAACTGTTCTTGTGTAAACGGGACAGCTGTACAATTTTGATGCATGAGTCATGTTTGTTTTGTTTGATGGTTGTTTTATGCCGTACTTAAAGTTATTTCACTCATATGACGGTGTGCCAGCTCAATGGGAGAAGAAAACCATACTCAACGATACTAGTAGTTTGCTTAGAGAGAAGACACCACAGAACATTACATACAGGACGAAACCAGGACACCACAACAATAAGGCTTCCTGAAGCCCCTTAGCTCAGAAAGAACGAGGGCACAGGAAGCTTTGCAAACCACCTGCGTAATAAGTGATGTTATACGTAACACTGTGTGTGTACATTTAACATTTTCGACTTATTGTCCAAATTTAAAGACAGTCTAGGCTTATTTCCAAATTCTCAAACAAAGGTTATGACACAAATTAAATTTTTAAAGTTTTTTCAATCTGAGGCATGAACTCTGCAATAGTTACAAATATGCAAAAGTATAAATTGTATCACTATGACAGCAATCAAATACAGGCATAATTTGATGTATAAAGGAGGGGAGATAATTTAAAAGGAAACTGGTAAAGATAAAGTTATTCAAGAGTTATTCTCCCTTAATTTAATGCCCAGCGCATAGTCTTCAGTTGTAGTTCTAAACAGTGGCTTATATTTAGTATATGTGTACAAAACAAAAGCCAACACTTATTACACTTAAGCAAGAGTTTGAAATGCAAGGGGAGTAACATCAAAAATTTAATATATATTACGGAATAGAATACATTTTAATAAAAAGAGAAGAGGGGTAAAATAAGTAAGCATTCATCACATTATATAGTTATAATTAATATATATATATATATTTCCACTTAATATATTTTTGTATAAATGTAGAGAAAGAGAATTTTGCTTGCCTCCACCGGGATTCGAAGTCGGGTCTCTAGCTAGCATGGCCAACGCTCTAACCGACTGAGCTACAGAGGCTCCTGGTAGAACTAACAATTTTTTATCCAGGTAAAGGCTGCGATTCTTTCTCTACGGTATACTTTAACTTTTTAATTCATTACAATATATAAAAAAAAGATCTAATATTAGTATCACACTTACTGGTAATATAAACTGAGTCAGGGGAGGCAACTTTTCTGTATATTCATCTACCCAGGCTTCTAGCTTCGGAACATAAAGTTTGTCAAATACAGTACGATCTGAAATACACCAACCAGTTAATGAGTTTTAGGGTTTCAGTATTTGGATGGACATATTCTTATGGGTTTAAATTTTATGTTTTGTTAATGGTGTATTGGAACTTTGTATATAATATTTTCGCTTCCATTAGAAAGTACATGTAAAATATTACTTCTGATTTTGTGTATGACACTCGGTTAGAGAGAACAGAATGAAGATCAGAAAAGTTTGCAAGCGGAGACCCGTGCTGGGTTGTGTGGCTGATTGGTGTTAAGTGATGGAATGGTGGAGACTTTGAGAGTCATGGATGGGTCTCAAGAATCACAGTTTTCTGAAGTAAAAATTGTTTTACCCAAGAGTGTGTTTTCCACAAAATATGAAAATAAATCACTTTTGCTTGAGTAACAGATATGTATTAATCAGTGTTTGGTTAGACCATCATCCACTTTCAAGAGCAGAAAATCTAAGATTTCTGTCGTAATAATTGGTTCAAAATCAGGATTTATTTATTTGATTGTTGTTTAACTGGTTCTCAAGGGTATTTCTTTTACAGGATGACTTTGGGTTGACGAAAATAGGTCAAACAATAAGAAATTGTGTAAAAAAAACAAAACAGCTAGCAATCTCTGCAGCCTCCAGAAAACTTTCCATACATACAAAAGTTAAAAAAAGGGACTCAAACCTACACCGGGTATATCAATGGGGTTTTATAATCAGGAAAATATCAATACCTACATGTGCCCCCCTGGCACTGGTTGAGGGTGTAGCAATACTGGAACCAACATCTTGTAAAATACACTGAATCTGTGATAAATAAACATCAATTATATTATGAAAAGTTACAAAGTTATCAAACAGAACAAAATAGAATTTCTTTGCAAAAACAGTAATTTAGTGTTTTGTATTTATTTATTTATTTGATTGATGTTTAAGGCACTCTAGGGTATTTCAGTTGTTTGATGGATTTGCATTGCCAGTGTATGGTGGAAAACCAGGGAGAAACCTCCTATAAACAAAGAACCCTGCTAAATCCGCAGCTATCAGAAACTCCCTTATATACCTTAAGTCAACATGATTCAAAACTATAGGCCTACTGGTTACTGGGAGACCAACTATTCAATGAAAAAAAAAAGAATTTCTTCGCAATAACAGTATTTTAGGTAATTTAAGTCATATCTCCCTAGAGGTCACAGAAATTGAGTAAAATATCGACAGGATACAAACATCTAGAAGTTTTCAAATTATAGTTCAAGACAGATCATCACTTTGGTGTTTGAATGGAAATGAAAGACATTTTATTCACCGTCACAGCCAGTAAAAATAACCTTCAAGAACAAAACTAACAAGATTACACATTCAGTGGTTATTTTATATTTTATCATGACATTTTCTTTCTTTCATTATGTTTTGCATGTGCCACAAAAATAACTTAAATTTGGCTTATTTTGTTATATTAAATATTGATATAGGTAACCAGTATCTATAATGGCCCTATAATATCATGATAATATGCCTTTTAAAAGTTCTCGACATTTCTAGTTGTGCGACATAATCATGACCTGCTTAAAATACTTACCATTTCAAGCTGTGTGACAAAATCATGGCCTGCTTCTTCAGAAAAGTCTCTGGCTAAGCTGAAAAAAATATATATATGAATATTGAATAGATATGTGCATATTTAAAAATATAAATTTTTTATATCTTCAATGAAATGGCAGACATTTGCAAAAATAAAGAAGTTTCTATGCAAATACATATGTGTTTATTCATTTATTCATAACAATGAATGTGTACAATCATATAATGATGAGTATAAACGTGAAATGAAATTATTAAACTGTGGAGTGGATTAATAATAGCCCTACTTCAACAGGTTTATTTGTTTGGTTGATTGGGGTTTTACGATGCGCAAAGGTCATTTCACTTATATGACGGTGTGCCAGCCCAATTGGTGAAGAAAACCACCCACAGCTATGCCAGCAATATAGAAGATGCCATAATACATTTACAGGACAAAAAAACAGGACACCACAACAAATCAGCTTCCGCGAGCCCATGAGGCTAGCACCCAACCACCTGCTATCAGGATCTGAATTATAAATAAAATCTATACTAACCCTATAGCTGAGGAGAGCTCATCTGTTGTTCCCAATGCCTCAAATATCAGATCATCTTTGTGTCTCCTCTCACCTGTGAACAGGGCTGATGTCCCTACACAGAAAAAAAGACGACAGGATGGTTCAAAAGGCTCTTTCTTAGATTGTGATTTCACACCATACTTAAGAGTTTTTTTTAACTTATATGATGGCGTGCCAAACAAGTGGGTGGATGAAACAACCCTTAAAGACACTGGCAACACACGAGACACCACAGGACATTTACAAGACGAAATTCAGGACACCTAAACAACTCGGCTTCCTGATGCCCAACATTTCACTCACTCACACACTCACTGGCTTGTTTCAGATAATTGACTCTGTAAGGCATGTTTTTAGGAATAGTCTCAACATTGTTTAGTTTATAAGTAAAAGTTTTATATACAAGACAAAATTCCAGCAGCTCAATTAACAGCCTTACAAGGGGTGTGGTGTGTGTGAGGGTGGGGTGGGGGTGGGGGGAGGGAGACATATTAAACTTAAAAAACAACCTTGTTCTGGTTGTTTCCATACTAACTCCCTACAATCTACTTGATTTTAACTATGTAAGGTCAAAGGGGTTGATTAAACATACACTTACATTGTACACTTTGGAAGCCTGCTGTCTGGTTCTCAATTAAACTATGTATCCTATAAAGGCATGAGTGAGATGAAGATCATTATGATTCAAATATCTGGGTTTAAATTTTAGACCTTAAGGCAAGCCATATGTTAATCAAGTAAAAAATCAGAAAAATAAATTTCAACGGTCTTATAAACTATAGGTCTATATTAGATGACAAATCAAACCTGAATATAAACATAATTGACAGGTTTGTCTCAAAAGCACATACCTCTGTCACCAGTTTTTGTATATATTTTAGGACCTACACCATTCTGTGTCCTGTAGTTAAAAAAAAGATAAAGAAAAAAGTTCACACATGAATCAATAATATTGACTATTATGGCTTCAACAGACTAAAGCATACATTTGTAAAAATTCAGTCTACAGTGTAAATTGAGCATAAAAACCATACTCATTGAATTATATTGTACACACTTTAAAACTGTAGTGACTTATAGCTAATGATCCATGCTCAGAACAATCTGTCACTTGATCTCAATTTTCTGAAAGTCAAAACTATGATACAACAAAAAGCTTTAGGTCTTAAAAAAAGATTCAGAGATGCAATTGTCAAAAAAGTCCCCCCTGCAGTGTCTCGTTACTTGAAGTCAGTAAATCAATAAAAAATGGTTTGAATTTTCAGGAAAGATAGTGCCTTTTAGTTTACTTAAATTTCTCTAAAACAAAATTCCAATATTCTTCATTTTGTTCATATGACATGCCATCAGCTTGAAGCATAAGGGTGGAAAAGTTTTCTCTTTTGATTGGCATTTGGAAGTTTTTGAACGATAATAACAAAAACATAATTCTATGGATATCAACTTCTGATCTGTATTACAACGAACTTTCGGTCTCCATCCTAAGACCGTTCTCAAGCAAAAAATATTTTGAAAATTTTTTTTGCTTGAGAACGGTCGGATTGAAAAGGACAAGAGTGACAGTGAGTAAATCTTACAGATCAATCAGCCTACGAACAGGATTCAGTTTGTAGGATTTTAAGAAAAAAATATGACCTTTGCAAATAAATAAACACGGTACACCTACTGTTTGTCAAGATATATCTCTTCTTACATGAGATGACTGTCGATGTTAGACAGAAATTGACATAACTGCACATAAATCTTGACAAACGGTAGGTGTTTATTCATTTGCAAAGGTCATCTTTTTTCTTACTCCTGGCACTAAATACATGTAAGTATTCTCATTCTGGGCTAAAATATGGGAGTTTTTACCTCTTTGCAAAGGTTATTTTGATAGCATGTGATTATTTTCGCGCTACGACTGCTTTATTCATCATGACATAAACTTCAAAACTTAAGTTTCATTGTTTTCAATTTGTAAGAATAAAAATGTGATGTTGTTGTTGCATTGCAGCAGAAATTTCCCTTGACAGACACTTACGTTTTACAGCGCACAATTTGTTTAGTTTGACACTCCCAAGCATTTAAAACTCTGGAACCGATTCTAGAAATACGGATAATTTTAGCAAGAGTTCCAGACATAACTGTCAACATAAATGCGCCAAACTTTAAAGGATAAATATATTTGCTGTCAAAACAATCGCATGGGCGCCGCCATTTTGTTTGAGAAGGTAAACACTTCCGTTCGAATTTCGTGTGTTTTAATTGGTAGACCACAGACGTGTGAGAATCATGCCACAGATGTTGAAGTTGCTTCAAGCCGTCACCCTGGATGTTCAAACTGAAATGTTGGGGAAAATTTAATGACTAAACGTCCAATTTGTGTTAACATCTGTTTTATTCTTTTAAAATGGAAGAAGTTATTGTATCTGCACCAGGGAAAGTCATTCTTCACGGCGAACATTCAGTGGTTTATGGAAAGGTAATCTAAACATAACTTCGAACTTAACTCTTTAAGTTTAAGTATAACTTCCACAGTAACTTTATTTTGATCAGTTGAGTAAGAAGTGAAATTCGTCAAAAAGTGTCTGAGGTTGAAAGGTATCGATAATGGATATTAAAGATAGAATAGGTATTTAGCTAGTTGTATTTGCATAACTATTTATATATTTAAAGAAGAGATGGTTTTTTCTTCTCCCCAATAAACTATTTTGTTATTTATCTTTAATTGATTAATATTAAATATTGTAGGAGGGATATTTACGTCACTATTATTTATCTAGACTTGTAAAAGATTCTACACAGTACTAGTATAACTATCTGTTGATTGTTGTCCTTTACGCTGTACAGTTTTGAAAATGAACTGTACTATTTTCTGTAAGTGTAATAAATACCAGCAAGAACAAAGTGGTATTGCCTCACCTGGCACTCTGAAGCTTCAATTCAACTTGATTCACT